>UZAF01016624.1:26938-58189 GCA_900617895.1 Haemonchus placei
TCGAGCCGCCATAACTTTTTAAAGAAAACCATTTTGCAGTTTTAATTTCCATTTTCGTGAGCAGCATTCGAAACTCTATCAATTCATCTAGATCTCCATTCAAAGTTCCAAGATAAGTAGACTACCCCTCCTTGGTAAGACTCCATAGGAAAGCGAGAGGATGGATACTATATCCGGTTCTCCTATAGGGACAATTACGGCGAACTTCTTCGAACAAGGTCATTGCGCTCAAACGCCTTCACTCAGTGATACAATCACTTTGGAAGACGCCTAACCTATGGCACGAATGCGATGAAACCTTCCAATCTCAGAGAGACAGCGGTATCATCGAGGAAGCCACACAAGCTCTACCAGAAAAGAGCACTCTGCTTCATTACATCCAACATCAGTCGGTGCTAACCCCACACAAAGAAAGGACGAAATTGAGGATTGCGTTTGATGCATGAGCACACTTCAAGGATAATCCCTCACTGAATGACGTCTCGCATCAAAGGCCACTCATACTACCTGGGTTATACGCCATGCTACTTCGTTTCCGTACTCCCAGATACGTGGCTATAGCGGACGTCGAAAAGGCATTCCTCCAGGTCCGACTACATGAAAAGGACCGAGACGCCACACGATTCTTGTGGGTCAGAAACATCAAGCAGCCCATAAATGAGGACAACATCATTACGTTCCGTTTTATACGAGTATCTTTTGGACTAAACGTCTCCCTCTATTTACTGGGCGAAACAATCCATCACCTTGCACGCACAACGATAGACAATACCACGCTAGCTGATGAAATTCGCAACAACTTATACATGGACAACCTGATCCTCTCGGCATCCAGTGGGAAGGAGTCGGTTCAAAGTCGCTAACAACGCGTCAGATATTCCAAGATATGGGTATGAACTTGAGGGAATTTTTTTCTAACGATGACGATCTCGGGACAATGTTCCCAAGTAGGCATGCGCCATGAATACAACTCAAAAGGTACTGGGAATCACGTGAGATGCAGAACGTGATTGCATCAATATACGCTGCACTTTGGCATATCTGGAGAACGTCACAAAAAGGGTAAATGCAAAACAGATTGCCATGATACATGACCCATTCGGTTGGTTGGTGCCACTGCTAACTCAAGCAAATAAGTTTCAACAGGACTTATGCAAGAAAAAGTTCCCTGGGATGAGGAACTTCCAACAAAGCTGACAGAGCTATAGAACACGCCACTAGAAAACGTGACCAGCTTCGAAATATCAATCCCATGGCGACTTCACTCCATATCGGGAACGCCAAATCTAGCAATTTTTGCAGATAGTGAAATCGCAATAGCGGCTAGTGCCTACATCTTTAATGAAAACTATTCAGAATAGGCAATGGCGAAGTGTAAACTTCCCTCCAACAAGTCAAAAAGAACGACGCCAAAGTTAGAAATGAACGCCCTTACTTTGGAAATGCGATTGGCCAGCTCGATAACACAGGCACTAAAGGAACGCATCGCGGGTTATCCATGAACTATTCACGTATTCTCGGACTCCCAAACCGCGTTGAGCTGGTTAAGTCTCCGATCACTGCTAGCCTTGGAGTTTTGATTGCCAACAGAGTTCGAGAAGTACGAAGAATCGTCACGCAATTGAACAACAATACAATACGGTATTTTATTACGGTATTTTCAGATATGTGAGTACGTCACAAAATCCGGGAATGCATGAACAAGAGGACTCTCAAGAGAACAAATGCACGATAGCTATTGGTGGGAAGGACCAGAGTTTCTGAAGAAGCCAGTAAAGGAATGGGAACACCCAGTCTACCAGCTCTGTGAAGATGTAATCGACGATGACTCCGGCGCTTTTACCAAAGTCAACTTCACCTGCGACAAGTCGAAACGCCTGACGCGCTCGTGGACCTTTGCCACTACAGCTCGTTTTCGATGGCAAAACGAGTAGCCACCTGTGTTCTTCGGTTCATAAAGAAAACCGTGTGGATATTAGAAGAAAACACCAAGGATAGAATTGTAGCGTACATTCCTGAGATAAAGAATGTTTCGGACGTACCCTGCAACATCAACGGAAGCGAAGTACGGGCAGGAAGATATGCACTGATACGCGACCACCAGTTGCTTTTCCTTACAAAGGAGTACCGGAAAAATATGGAGAGTTTCTTACGACCCTACCAGATGGGCGGAATCTTTCCCGCGAGAAAGAGAGAATGAGAAATTCCGCGCCCAACTCCGACACCAAGGATCCCATCCTCATCACGTCAAACACGGCTCTCGCACAGCTTATCATACAGGAAACGCATGGACTGAACCACAAAGGCACTGAACATACGATAGCTACAGTAAGAAAGCGTCAATGGATTTCAAAATTGAGACAACAAGTCCGCAAACACGTCAGTCACTGCATCAAGTGTCGACGTCCCAGCGCTTTGCCATATCAATATCCAGACACCACAGGCTTGCCGGAGCGACGAGTGCTAAGAAGCATTCCCTTCCAATATACTGGTTTCGATTTTTTCTACCTACCACAGTGCGAGGAGAAGAAAGAAGGATAAATTTATGCTGCTGCATCTTTGCTTGCACCGTTACCTGCCTCATAGACCTTGAAATCGTCCAAAGCCTCGCAATTGAAGAAACCGAACGCGTTGAGACACATCATGGCGCGTCGAGGCATACCTGCACGGAGACTATGACATGCGATAACGCTCCGTTTTTCCTGCTTGCCACAAAAAATCATAGAAGAGCAGAACAATGGATTAACCGACTACGCCGCTCAAATAGTTTCAAACCAAGAAATAGAGTGGAGGAATATAACACCGTATACACCATGGCAAAGAGAATTTTACAAACGTCTGATCAAATCAGTAAAACGAGCAATTTACAAAGCCTTGAGGAACACGGAAACATACTCCTTCGACGATATTCACACATTTCTAATTGAAGCCTGTCTCAATTCCAAACCCCTCACGTATCAAAGCGCCGTACAAAAAGAATTTACGTCGCTCCGGCCTATTGATTTTCCATAACGTGATCTAAACCTCAGCATCACATTAGGTAACACTGAATCGGAACCACAAGACGCGGATTATCTCCCTTCGGACAGCCTTCATGGGATTCAAATTCGACAACAAGCAAATACACCACATGGTGTCATCCGAAATCATTGTTGAGTTCCACCAAACATGGGACACAACCGTCATAGAACAAGGAGACGGCGATTGCTCGGTGGACCACAGCTTACTTCAGGGGTGCTACCACTGTGCAGGTTGAGCAACTCCAAAAATTCGATGTGCCTCATCAAAGGAACTCTTTGGCGAGGTGCTATGCGCCTCGCACACATTCGTGATTCCCTGTGCTCCTCACGGGTCAGAATCGGAATTACGACTTCACCTTGACTCAGCCCGACAACTCATACACTGCATAATTTCATGTGGCCAAACAAAAAATGAGTTTGCGCTGAGGGGAGCGCTTAAATACGTCAATACCTTCCATTATCCGGATCTGACATCATTGATGTCAAATAGCACCATTTTCTACGAGTTCGAATGGCCGGATTACGGTCATATAATGGACATCTGCCTGACCTGGTATAAAACCTTCATCATTGTGCTAATTGCCGCACTCGTTCTCGGAATGATCTATCTATACGGGAGTACTCTTGGGATAGGCGTCCCCAAAACAGTTCTCCGGCTCCTGTGGACAATGATTTGCATTCCGCCGCGCGCAGTCCGAATGATGGGATACGCCCTTGTAAAACTCTGCAGGAGGAAGCAAACTAAATATAAGAAAAACATTGAGCACGATCGACGACACTGTTCCAAAAAATTGTCAAAAAAATATAGGTACATACATGTATACCTATACATCGAAAATTCTTGAATGTGCAAGCCGACGGAAGAGGCGCCCATCACTAAAAAAGCAACACATCAATTCCAGACAATGGAACAACTTCAACCACAACTCCAAGAAACCAAAGAACAGAGACTGCGCTGGGCCATTCCGACGATTCCTTCACTGCAAAAAACGCATGCTAGGATCGTTAACGAATTTTCGGAAGTCAACGTCAAAAAAAAGTCGTCGTTGCGTCAAAAAGTCGCCTCCACATCCAAATTATGCGCCAATCGCAAACGTCGCTGGAACTTAGAGCACATCGCATTTCTATAATCTTACTCACCATCGAAAACTTACGCATGCGCCTAGGTGCTACCAAAGTTCACTTGGCCACATCACTGGCTGTACCTCCACTACTCTTCGCCACTAGAGCGATCCCAAAGGCGCTTTGGGACAAATGGATGGCTCGACCATTTTTCAGCGATGAGAAGAAACTCCTGATAACCGACCTCAACAGGGTCAAAATAGGAACAGAAGAGCTGATGGCAACCTCGATAGCTACAACGTCAATTTGTCAGACCTCCGCGAGTCACTTGAATTGTAAGAACTACAAGAAGACATCTCATCCCACGATGGGGTTAGAAACCCACTTAAGAAAATATACAAGAAACCGTTCGAACGGTTCAAATCGGAAACGAGCCAAGAGAAGTTGTGCCACCTCAACGTCAAGGCACGTCATAGAAGCGGAGCTACGCGAGGAACGTAAAGCGTCAAATCAGCTAGCCAGGATTATTGAAGAATAAAGGAGTCTTCCAACATATCCCCCGCGACGCCGCGGCGGTGGACTCTCAAAATCGGTAACCCTGAGAAGCCCGCCTATCTCTTGCGCCTTCTGCCTGGCAACCGGATTTCACCGGGCAGATGCGTGCATACAGGTGAGATCGGTTCAGGATAGACGCATACTCGTCTAACATCAGAAGAAATGCGTCCGCTGCCTGAACAGTTTCCAGAGAATTTCACGTGCCTCAGGTACCAGGTCAGGTGCTTTTACTGCAAAAAGGAAGAACACCACTCTGCACTCTGCGATTTACCTGAGCAGGCGCTGGAAACCTGCGCCAAACTGGAAAAGGCGCAAAGGTAGGCGGGCCGCCACTCTCAACGCTATAAAGAGCTACGGCGCCAGCACTAATTCTCGATCGTCGGCGCTGGCGGGTATATCGCGGTAGAACGCGATTTGCTATAATTTCCTCATTGAATCAATCAATATTGACCATGACTCATAGCACATGTAAAGCGACTTGATTTCGGCTGTCAGACTGCACAGAGTGAAAACATGGTACAAAGACGCCCCGCACCTGGCTAAGGACTACACACGTGCAACCACGAGTCAAACAAAAGAGCCGCCATGGCCCAGCGGAGTCGTCAGTCATCAGTTATGTATCTCGCGACTTCATTTTTTGTATTGCTACTGAAACACGGTTCACATTGCAATCTCGGTACACAAGCCGTGCGCGACCAGAAACATTCCCTTATCTCAACTTTCTCATCCCTCCGCTCAACTTTCTCATACCTTATCTCACCTTTCTCACAAAACAAAATGCCACATTCCCGTCGTGCGAGGCCCGATATAAGCTTCGCATATATAAGCCCGCCAGAACGAGGACGGAGACTAGTTGCCTTTGATGTTCACCACGCTGTCCTCTTGCAATCCACGCTTCTATTATGCTTTGTAAAACGCTCTTTATTACGCTTCAAAAGTGCTCATTAATTTTCTTGTGCTCTATAAGCTAATCAAATATCACTACGCGCCCGCTTGACTTCTTTCGCTAAATACGCACATCTCGTATCAATACGCCATATAGTCGACGGTTTGTGCTTTTTGCATGTATGACGGTTCGTGCCATTTTGTATGTATTCGTTGTGCCCTTATTCATATGGGTTAATTACCCAATTTTGAGACTTTGCTTGTCGCAATAAACTCGTGGCAATCTATCGTGTGGTGGTGGTTGTGACTAGACTGTCGTGAAAGAGGTTAAACAACTATACTCGATATAGCGGCTATATTGTCAGTATAGTTAATATAGCTTACTTCTTTCTTGCTCTATTAGGCTGATGCACATAGTTTTTCCCCGATTTTTTCCGTAAATATCTCAATAGCGAACTAGCCTGAAGATTAGAGGTACGCACCATCACCATCCATAACTTAACGCCACCGCTGAGACAGTTTGTCGATTCCGTCCTCCCATAAGGGGGGAGGCTGGGAGATGAGTAAGTCGCCGAGTTACGTAAACACTAAAGCTCTTCCGATGTCCGCGAGGCTTCACTCGCAGGACCCGTCGAATACGAGAGTTGCCTTTTATATTTCGGGAATGGTCAACCCTCGTGTTGCAATCTGGCAACTGACAGCTCTATCGTAAAGTTTGACCTTTTTGAGGTTGTACGCACCCAGAAAAACCTAACTGAAAAGATTTTTCAGGTCAAAAAATGGAATTAAATTGTGAACATTTTCGTGCGATTATTTTTTGCAATTTTCGACGTGGACTCCCTCACCGCTCTGGCCTTCAATTCAGCAGTGTCAAAGGTTTTCATAAAATTTGTGCACCTAACCCGAGACAGCATCCGTTCTTTCGCGAGAATTTCTTTCTTCCAGTCTTCCGCCATTCCTGTTGTGACTGAATAAAGTTTGTACCGTCTGTGTAAAGAGGCTACGAAGTGATTTTACGAACGTTACGTTCCGACGTTTACTGCCTAAAAAAGCTAGCTAGAGTTCTTTTCCTTTGAGTTAGGGAGGCTTTTTGATTGCTCTGCTATAACTCTATCGGGGCCGTAAGTTGTGCTATTTTCTGCCGACATATTCCGATCAGAGCTTTAGGATTAATTTATTCGTACTGTCCTAGAAATCGGGTAGAAAGGACATGATCGTTTGGAGGGTTTAAGCAAAACTCTCAAATGACCTTTTCTACTTCCCCTTCGAGAAGCAGTGGCCACCCCATCTAGCCGTCGTTGGCTAAGACCATTATGTTGGAAATCGTGGAAGGTCATCTTGCTTTCGATATCGGTTATGCAGACCTTTTAATATTGCTAATGCCAGGAATGGTCTAAGAAGTGGCATAGATAAAAAACAAAGAGTTTTTAATGGCAGATGAATGATTGATAGTCTTGGTGGGAACCCTCATTGAAATAAACAAAATGCTCGTCTTTCTCGTTCGGTTATTCGCTGAGTGTGAGTATTCAATGCTTGTGCTCCGTAAAGATGTCATGATGGGACTTTTATTTTTTTATGTTTCTTCAAGTTCATCACAATTCTGTTGTGTCATCACCAATCTGTATGATCTGCTGTATTGATATAAATGATAATTAATCGTTGAGCAGGAATCGTTCATTTGACGTCAAAGTGACGGCCAGAATGAGTTCTTCTTCAACGCTTACCAAGCGGCGCAACCAATCTTTTCTATTGTTTATCAGCCAAATGTTTTTTCACACTAACACCTAACTGCCCCCAGTTACTCTCTTGGTTCTCAGGCAGTGTAGCAAACATACAAAAACTTTCCAACGCTAACGTTCGTGAGCAGCAACCTTAAGGTCACAATCTCCAGATTCGGGGAAATCACGTTGTTCTCAAGGTGCAAAACCAGCCTAGAGGTGATGCCAAACCAGTGGGGTTCAATGTTTTTAAAGGCACAGTTCACGATAACCTTGAGGAACCTTTTCCAAGTCGAAAAGCGAAAGTATTGGATTAGGTTAGCGCATTAGTGGCGAAGAACAAATCCGCCCACTTTACGGAAAAATAAGCATTTCACAAGTAGTGAATATTAGGGTTGTACGAGGTCACCGTGACGGAAGTGCAATAGAAGGGGTATTCGGACAATATTTCAGTTGTTACAATCATGCGAATAGCTAAATACATCAACCCAAAATTGTCCAAAACTGATGCAACCGAAACAATATCCGAGCCCTTGTAAACTCTATCCAGGCAGTTTTCCGACCTGACAGTGCCCACATATGATATACGTCTGGCATAGATTTATTCCAGTGTGATATTTCAGAAGACATTTTTGTCGTGAGCTATTCCTTGAGCAGCATTCCGGATCACTTTTCCATTCTAATACGCGATGATAAAACAATATTCCCTTAAACCCATTGACTTCAGTGAGAGGGGTCGCTTTTACAGAAGAGCAATTGCAAATTGCAGGTCTGTGGGCTTTATTCTAGGGGTCAAAAGACTTGAATTCGCTTATGGTCGTGAGGCGCAGTGATCTAGATCCTTTCGCTTCGCTTTGCAAAGAAAGTCTCGTTAAGTCAGCTCGTGTTACCGGATCAATTCGTCAAGCCTGAACCTAAGCCCAAGTAGGCTCGACGGGAATAGAGAGCGTTTTTCCTACCTTCCTAAACCCAAACATACTGACGGTGAAATATTTAAGATGTGCCATCCCCTGAAACTTTGCTGACGTCCCTTCCACCCCTGTGTCCATATACTCTTTATCCTTTTGAAGCACATTTGAAGTGATTTCTACCGCCAACTAAAACATTTCTTTACTTCTCTGCTGTATTTTATTCACGGGTACGGGCAGTCATCCTTATTTGAATGCGGGGTTTTTGCCTTGTCCCTTATGTTCCTAAGCCAAAAGCATCATGTTATGTAGTGCTACAGCAACCTTCACGTTTGGCTGGTGCTGACTAAACATGAACAACTTTCATTTTTCTTAATATTCATCTTGAGAAGTGATCGCTGTAATTTAGAACGGCACCGCTTTTTTCACTTTCGTAACTTAAAAGCCCGGCCGAGATTGGACCCAACCAACTGTATCTAGAGTTATGAGACCGAGTGACTGATTTCGCTAAGCAATGATCTAGATAGTATCGCATGCGATGCGTAAGTCGACTAGTTGAGGTGTAGGCAGTTTGCAGGCATGTTCCTTCGTTGTACGAAGGTAGTGCTCTAGCTCGTCATGCAAAAGATGTGAGTTGCATTCCGCTCTCATAAGTGCGATGAGCCTGAACCATGAACTAAATAAGGTGTATACACGATTGAGTTTCCGTGAAAAGTCCACTTTATGAAAAAAGCACGCACGTAAAAAAGCGTAAAAAAAATGTGGAACATACTAAAAGCATGCAAAAATCATTTAAAAGGGCATCAACATACGTAGGCCTTCATTCGAATTCAACAGTAAGTTGATACCCTTTCTTGATGAGTAGCCACGTGCGGAGTAATGTAAAACTGAATGGAACTGGATAACTACGTAAGCTTGTAACACAACGCAAACGGTCATCAACATCAGGGCAGCTGAAGCTTTTCCAAATGCTGCTTAAGGATATAAGTGTAAGTCGTTCTACGATTTCATAAGGTCGCCCACCTCACGTCAGGGCTAAATGCTGTTTTTCAAAAATCGGGAACCTTAGTTATCAATAAGCAGGAAGCTGTCTCTTACTGCTAATAGTAATTATGTGCGCATTTTGGAAATCCGGAAAACGACCTATCAGAAGACTTTGACTTTCGCATTACATACGTAGGCTGCCTTTTATATTTTGAGAATTGAAAACAGAAACAAATACTATTTATTGATAATCGCTTTACTGCCTTTCAAAACTCTCCACATTAAGATCTATACACTTTCGCATGGGCTCGAACCAATTTTCGAAGCACTTTTGCCACTCTGATTAAGGTAACCCTAAAACATGGGTTCTGAACTCATCAACGGCTTCTTCAAGTGTCGAAAAACGTTGACCTCTCATTTTATTTTTTACGTACGGGATGAGAAGAAGTCACACGGGGACTACATGGTTGATGACCTGTCAAATCGTTGTTTTGAGTGCTCAAAAATGAAGTTGTTCGAGCCGAAGTGTTGGAGCTCACATTGCCGTGGTGAAGAGTGATCCGTCTTCGGCAGTTGGTTTTCCTAAATTTTCGGAATCTCCCTAAATGAAACACTCAGACGGCGGGTGCAAGTCAACAAGGCTATACGACCAAGTCAGAGACAATTGGGCAGATTGCTTAAACTCTAAACCTTAGTTCTTTGGAGTCCAAGGCGATTTCAAGAGAAAGAATGGGTTCAAGTAAAATGACCGAAGAGCGCACATTAAGACTCCCGTTGAAAAAGTGAAATCTTGAATGTGTAGTGGGTAGAATCGCATCTTCTTCTGCCATCTTATAGGATCTTATCATCTTTAATGATCGTCGAGGACGGTAAATATAATCTCAATATATTTGGACGCCTTCATAGTGCCCTAAAATTCCGTAGATAAGAGCGGTTGAAACTACCGGTGAAAAATGAATTGGAATGAAATTGAAATTGAATGCAGTCACCCTCTAACTTGATGGATGGATAAATTAAACTTCGAAGAAGAAGTCCAGAAGAAGCTCCGCCCCTCAACTCTAAACTCCGCCCACTTAATAAACAGTTCATATAGAGAAAATAGCGATTTTAATGGATTGCATTGCATTGCAATGCACTCAATTTCAATTTCATTCCTATTCATTTTNTTTTCACCGGTAGTTTCAACCGCTCTTATCTATGGAGTTTTGGGGTATTATTGAGGGAGGTGAAGCTTTCATGACTCTAAAGCACGTTTTTTTTACAGATATCCTTCAAGTGAAGCGCCAAACAATTTTTTCGCAAGTTTTTTACACACTGAGTATGATTTCGAAAATTCCGTCACTGCCTCTGGCTTCATTTCCACTCCAGTAGTAACTCAGTCTGGGATGCTCAGTCCGTCACAGTTTCGTGTGAGGTGGGCAAGGTTACGCTTGGGAGGTTAGTAAGGGGCTGTCCGTTTTTGCTGTTCGGCGTATCGAAGCCATCACGAAATTATTTGTGCGAGTGAAATGAAAGTAAATTCAATTATACACCGCAGTCATGCAATAACGCAATCACACTGAGCACAAACCTTGATGGATTGGAGCTCATTCTGCAAATTTCAACCACGGTAAACATGGCTTTCGTTCTCCTTGTCCCATCCATCCACGACTTCCATCCACGGCTTTAACGAATTTCTGATACAGTTTAAAATTACTCTTGAAAACGTCTTTTTTGAGTTATACTCGTGATGTGTACCTGCTAGCCATTTTGGGTCAGTGTTATTCCCCTCGAGTTGACGCGCTTTTGTCGTGCTGTACGGTCAGAGTCTCGAGATCCAAATTCACATGTATCAGCGTTCCCTGTCTGATAGTCGCTTATTCTCCTACTTTTGTTTTGGAAGAACAACGCTCTGCGACGATTCTTGTACGAATGACCAGTAACTATCACGCGTATCTCAATGAGTTGTCGCTTCTCCTCACACAGAACCGAAAGGAGGTTTTGCAGGATTCGCTGACGGAATATGGGAGCTGGATCACTTATGAAAAGAATAAAAAGGTCGTTTTCTCTCTACAAGTAAAGGCAGCCTACGTCAGGGAGCACACGAAAAATGCTTCGCTGTGCTACTCGCAGCACTCTAAGGAAATTCTATTTATCTTCAGTTGCTCCCTCAAGGACAGACAGTCACAGGTGCCACCTACACCGGTCATCTCCAGAAACACTTCAAGACATCTGAAGAAAAGCGTTCGAGCAGAGTTTCAACCTGCCTTTTCCATGATAGCGCTCGATCTGTAGTAGCAAAGACCACACAGTTCAAGTTATATTAGAAACGCGCCGTTTCCAACTTTTCCTACTCCCCTCACCTCGTCCCTTCTGACCTTCACCTCTTCGTGCACTTCAATATCGAAAAGAAGTTCGCCACTTCCGGTAAACTCACAAACGCTGTGGCTGTTTCCATGTCATTTCTATGCTACTATGTATGTATGTATGTATGTATGTATGTATGTACGTGCACCTTGAGGTACCACGTGGAGAGCCTAACTACCGTTCTGACCATAACCGATGGGAGACTCTTCAGATGTTGTGATTTGATTCTATCGGGATCGGGCGCCGTACAGTTCTTCTTCGACGTGGTGGCATGTCGTATTCCATAAGGGAGGATCGAAGGAGCGATATATTGGTCTCGCCCAAGATGGTGGATAGGCAGGTAAACGTGGCTGTCGAAAATATCCGAGTAGAACCCGTAGATGACTTTCTCTATTGCCCTTCGAGATGCTGTAACTATTCCGTCGGAGCGACGAAAGGAAGTCTTAGTCTTATAGTTGGCGGAGCTCCTTCGGGCTTTCCGAATGCTCTTTCCGGCCTCGGCGGCTTCGCCCATAACTGCTGCTATTCTCTCTTTCAGATCTTCCTTTATCGCTTCTCTGCATAGCTTAGCAGCAAGTTCAGGCAATTGTTTATGATTGCCTATAGATCGCGCGATTCCACGCTGGCGTATCTTCTCGAGAGTCTTCGGAGAGAGTCGTCTCTTGGCTACTCGTAGACTCTCTGCTTTCCTAGCGCTACCGTGGAAATGTTCGACGACCCGGTTGTATTCGTTATCGATGTTGTCGATAACGGAATCTTCTCATTCACTCGCAAGAGAAGTGAGCTGCAAGCCCTTAGGCTTCATTTCCCAAACTTCATAGCATGCACTGAGAAGTGGAACCTAGCGCGGAGGAGACGATGATCCGATCCCGTGTAGAACTTCGGAACAATAGCGACTTTAGTCAGGCAAAATCTCCGATTGAAGATGACGTGGTCTATTTCATTACGAAACTGTCCACCAGCTTACTCCCTTGTCCACCGCAAGTGAGAGGGCTTCTGGAAATGTTATTCACCATGGATGGTGTGGGTCGACACGATAGAGTCGGACAGTCCTTCTCAGTCTTGAATGCACGCTTCCGATGCAAGCGTCCGTGCGTGGGAAATACAGTCATCTTAGTCCTTCTCCTCTTGAGCAGCCTTTTTTTGGTTCTGAGATTTTAGCAGCCTCTTCCGAGCGGTCCTACTCAACTTTGCTGTATTGGAGGCTCTCTCAGGCTCGGGGAAATGAGGCCCATTTCTATTACTGTTTTTGGCAAGTGAATACCCAACGTAGAGCTTGCCAGGCTCTGACGTTGGGCTCGGTTGACTCCGGGGATTCGCCAGGCTATCTCGAGGTTTTGACGGGGGACTTTATTTTTGGAGGTGGTCCCGAATGCAAGCTATTGGCTGAGTCGAACGGCGGGATACCAACTGCACCCACAGACTCTCCATACACGTATCCGTGGATACGCCTGCGAAAAACGGAAGGTACATCGACCAGAACAGCAGAGCCAGAGAGTCCATCCCCTGAATCCACCCGCGTCTCTGGGCAAGAACTGGCAAATTTTGGTCGGTGATTAATTCCCCTATCCACCGCCTGGGGACGCCCTACGTAGCCTCGTCGCTAACTGGCTGGGATCCTTCAGTGAAGGAGCTCCGTAGCTTTGATTACATGAAGTCTGGAAACATCGGAACTGCAGAACCTTAGAACATATTACCTTCGTAATAAAGGGCTAGAAAAGAATGGGCTCACATTGATGAGAAGATTAAAAATAGCGATTCTGAGGACCTGCATTTCGGATACGTTGAGTTGGGCAAAAGAGGGACTACTGACGATGGAAGGGCTAGCACAGACCTGAATGGGCAAAGAGAGTAGTTAGGGGGCATACGGTTGGAAGCACGGGAACGAACCGAGTCTGATGCCGCCAATGAGTAGTGAAGTCAGAATTGTTTGACTGGAGAGCCTCACCATTTTATTGGATGAGTGGGTTCCCTTCAGACGCTTTTTTATTTTTGTGTTCCAATTTGTCTGCACTAGCTTTCCAAAAAACTTGCTTGACTCACAGAGCTAAGTATTTTAGCTAGTAGAACACCCCACTTCAAAAATGGACTCAGGTCAACTTGCTCTGATGAAGATCGCAAGAAGAGTTCGATCTGTCATTTTCAATTCTCCACTCCCTGTAACAGTTGTGCATCGGTTTTGCAAACCATACACAGCTTGATGTATTTAACTCGAATGTCAAATGTTCAGACATAGAACTTCCGTAAAAAATCTGATTGTTCAGTGGAAGTTCCTTTGGGAATCAGGGTTCGCTATTTTATAGAACGCTGAAGTCGTCTCAATGAAGTGGATTTCCGCAGTCTGCGTCAGGTCATGGTAACATTTTTTTCATCGAGATTCTTGTAAACCCATCTAGCAAGAGCTTGCAGAAAACGAGATTAATCGCTCAGTCAGAAGGGATTAAAAAGCCCAAACTGGGCTCGAGATTCTGTGAATAATTGCAATTTGTCAACCTCTTTGATTGCTCTGTGTCCTTTTATAATATAACCTTTATAGCAAATATCACGCGTAGACGGAAGCGGAATTATGGTTGAGGAGCTAGCGTACAACTAAGTAGCTCCCACCTAGCATGCCACGTAGTAAACAGGGTTGAAGTAGTTTCTACTCACTCAATATTTTGATAATATTCGCGCGGACCTTAATGTGGTATTTTAATAGACTCATATTACGGCAGCATTGTATCAACTCTAGCACTCGAGTAGAGAATGAAACCTGCTCTGATCCCCTCCCCTCTATTCTTGTCAATCATTTTCTACAAAGCACGTCTTAGTGAGATTTTATACGAAGCTTGGCAGCAAAATCATTACCAACCAAAGATTAGAGCCATAGCCCTCATCGGATCTGATGAAAGCCTTAAATGCACTTTCATGTTTTTTTTACGTACCTATCACAAAAATGACACAAATGATAGAACCCTCGAAACAATAGTCTGGATATGGTACCTCGAAGGTTTTGCCGTTTTCACATTCTGAATAGAAGACAGATGATGTCATTCTTTATTTTTCTCGCGCTTCGTGTTTCTGTTAAATGACATTTGGAGTTACGTCAACATTTCATTCTACACAATTCGAAGCTAGCCTTTAAAGCCATTCTAGCGACAGATCCGTACCGTCCTTTGAGTGATCCGTCGTTTGAGCGAATTTTTTGTGGAGAATCGGCCAGCTCTGTCTACCCCCTGTCCCCTAAAGACTATGGTGCAAATAGTCACGGGTCCCAAGAGAACACTCATCGCGGCTGTAGAATTTCAGAGCGTTAAGTTTTGACGACCCAGATTTGAAAAGAAGACCGTCACTGCTTAATTGTATCACCAGTTCCTTGACAATAATACCGACATTTGTATGACACCACATAATTGCGAGAAAACGCTGCTCGAATTGTGTGGCAGTTTTCTGAAGGGAAGATTCAGAAACCTGAAATCAACCGTCTTATTGGCACGACTTACAATTGTGCAAGCTTATCTAAATACATGTATTAGTGACAATCGCTTTGGCAACCAACTTTTTAGCCTCACTTTCACGAAAATTTAGATTCACGGTCTTCAAGAAGATGATGTGTCACTTGCAAGCATAATGAATTTTATTATAGGTTTTTGAAAGGCATGTATGACATTATATTGGAGGAGAACTAGCCTAAGACAGCAAAGACAAGAAGCCCTTATCCAAAATCCACCCTGCCTCTCCGGGTAAGTACCGGTAGCCCGCGATTTGTCCCTTTGTCCAGCACCTCGTCTTGCACTATGTAAACTGGTCCCAGTCCAATATAGATCTGTCAGTGAGAGAGAGCCCTCAGTTGTGGAGATCCGCGGCTGACAATAACAATAATTAATGAAGCTTTATTTTTTTTTTAAATATAGCTGCAGCTGTCATCATTTTACCTCCCACTTAATCTTGCAATTTTCGTTCTAGAAGATGATACCAACTTTGAAGCTATGAATATCTTTCCCCTTCCTTCCGAAGAATTAAAAAAGACATATTCAACCATGAGGATAACCACTTGCATTTATGTCATATATGTAATCATCGACTAGCGCACCCGTTGCCATGTCAAATACAATAATAAAGAAAAACCATGCCAATGTTGGACGCTGTATTTTGCTGCTTCCTTCGAATTAAAAGGCACCTGTTAAAAGAAAAGATATGGTTCGAAGTATTACCAACCGCTCTGCATCAAAAGGAAACAAAACGAAGCACGTGGGACCACATGACTTCCCGAGTTTACAGCGAGATATGATAAAGGAAGGATCAATATCGCTTCTCAAAATAGATAGGTGGATGGGGTATTCTAAGGGTTTAAAGATTGTGTCGGCTCTACGCCACCTCCAGATGCGAACAACTTTTAGTCACGTTGTAGAGGCTGCATCATTCGCAGGGGCATCTGTAATGGAAATTCGAAGAACAAGTCGTGGCCCATGGTCACAGTGGAAGCAGTTCTGGACATTTTTTGCTTGATGTCGCCTAATCGCAATCGCAATTTAATTGCAACAACTGAAATCTCGCCCGAATATCCCTTCCATGCCATTTCCGGTCTGACAACCATTAATAATAATGACGCGAGTAAATATGCTACGCTGACTACATGCCCATAGAATTCGCCTTTGTTCTGTTGAGTCCTTTTGAGATCATGTACAGGAGGAAGAACAACGTAAGGAGACACAGGAGAAACAGGTGCATTTATTCTGATGGTGAAGAAAAGTTGTGACAGTGCTCACGAAGCTTCCCGAGACCGTCTTCTGAGAAGACCCGTCGTGGTGGTGTTGCTTTGTGGAAGTGATAGAGATTTTATCCATTAAAGTCAAATGTGCGAAGCAGATACATTGAGCTGTACCTAAGACCTCGTATGGTGTGGAGTTATTATATATGCGAAAATAACCTAGGGCAATGTAGATGCCGCACAAATGGAAATACCCTTTTCTTTCTGATAATTCAAATCAAGGTTTTGAGTTGTTATTCAGTCGTGCCTTTTTTCCAAGAATCGCAGCTCTTTGTTACTGATGGTCCGATAATTGTGAGCACGTGCTGCATGGCTGGTTAAATAGAGATGATGAACTCACCAGGGATCTGATAGGAGTGTATATGCTTTGGCCATGTGTGAGACGAACTATGTGGTCAACCAACCTGCATCTGCACAAATTATGAGTGGCCTGTTACCGTGCACTGGCGCCAATACGCCTGGTTGAACCAAAAAGGGAGTTGTGATTTGCATAAGGTCTTTAGAATGCTAGAATTTCGATTTCGGGCTTAACAGCTGATACAGATCTGTTGTCGTTTTGGCGAATCCTGCAGGAACTTTTTTGTGATACAAAGCCATGTCTAGAAACGTTATCGACGCTGCTATAACAGCGGGAAAGGGAAGAACTGTGATGTGATCTTTATCACCTTCTTAGCCTGCTTCCACATTGTCCTTGTCAGTGGAGTGCCTTAGAAATTGAGATTGTTCTTAGTGAACTCGCGCCTCTGCGGCTTCAGTCATTGATATGTTTAACGGTGTGCTCCTAATATCACTCATAACACAATATGATGTCGCTTAATTGGATCCTTCGGGAGGGAACGAAATTTTATCGTCCAATTCCGCTCCTTTGAGAACTATGTCTATCAATTGCTGGGAGATTGCAAGGCTCGTAGAAGAGCCGAAAGGAGGAATCGCAATTGAATAGGCTTTCGCTGTGTCGTTCGCGCTCTTATTGCTCACTGACAGGAGTGCTTGCCAGTGATCCGATGTGAGATCCATTGTGGAGAATACTCTCCTGCCAGCCACGCGCTGTAAAATCAGCCCACCCCTAAATTCGAGGGAGCTCAAATCTTCTGCTCCTCTCTGGCTCAGTGTATTTTGACTTTATCCAGTCATTCCGTTGCCTTCGGCTTACTGACTCACATTTCTTTGATACGACCCCTTGTTTCAGTTGCTCGATAACTGGTATGCCTATCCCAACACCACAAATCAGGTACGAGGATGCGGTTGAAACTAAGAAATTGCGTCTTTGAGGCACCAGAATATTCGCATTGCAACGTAAGGGTGTGATTCCATTAGACGCTATGAGGATCCCTCTTTATTTAAATCTCGCTGCAGTGCCTATACTTGTATCATTGACTAATTTACTTTCACCACTGCGTAGTGCAAGCGTAGCTTAGCATACGTCTTTACTGGGTATCTGCTGCGTAAATGGAGCAGCAACATTCTCTTGCAATGTGCCCCCTCCACCACAATTACGACACCGTATTGTCTCGTACTTCTGTTTATGTAGATATGTGGGGTCTTTTCCTGCTTACTGATATTCGCCAGTACTTAGCAATGCACCCACGCCTCTCCCGCGATACCCTTCTTCATGTTATTTCACCCATAGCCTGGTTGCTGGCTGAAAAAGTGATTCATTTAAGTAAATCTTCGCAAGTTTTCCGCGCGAGCCTTTCGCTTATTCTATGAGCGCACTCTTCGAGTGATTTTGTGTTTTTTTCCAAGCGCAAACCCGTTTCCTTCAGTTTCTCGTGAATTTCTTCTGTTAATCACTAGTTTTGTGCCACCCCGATTTCCTGATTAGCCGCCCACACAATATATCAACCTGCTGTTGCAGAGTTACTCCAGCAGACATGTTTGGATAAGTCTGTTCACCAGGTTTTTTTTTGTACAGAACGGACTTCTCAACAGTCAGATTGTGCCTGAAGCGGTAAGGATGCACCAGAACTTTTACGCTTTTGAATAACCAATCTGCGCCTGTTCTATCCTTCATTGCCCCGATTCCGCCTTTCAGAGTACCCTCTCCAACCACTTTGGCTGAGGTCCTCGAAAAGCTCCACATCCTATTGATCTTTGCCTATGCTCTTCGGGATACTCAATCATCATAATCCTACTAAAACCTCAGTGAATCGCCTGTGCTCGGACAGCATCGCATCCCTCGACATGTTCTTGACTCGCCGCTCTGCTTCTTTTTGTAATACGGCGCCAAGGTCCTTACAAAGCATCTCCGCAATTCCTGGCTGTTCGGCTATGTATTGAACTTGATCATGTTGGCAAATCCGGCTCACCTCAGTCTGACTCATTGACTGCACTTGCTTCGCTACTCCATGTATTCGACTCACCCGCGCAATCGCTTCACATGCAAGACCTTTTGGGTCAGTTGCACTTGAGCTTAGCGGAGTTGAGCTTTTCCTCACTCAGGGCTATGCATACTTCCTGTACTCCAAAGCTCATTCCTTCAAATTTGTGGTATGAAGCCCACTAATATGAAATCCTGGCAGCGAAAAATTGCGCACTTTTCATTAACGGCACTACGTTACACGGCTTGTGTACTCATTCTTCCTAGAAGTGTCTTATACTTTGAGCTCTACTCTCACTGCAGTAGTTTTGTAAATGCTTCTTTAAGTTTTAACTAGCTGAGGTGAGGGGAGGGGGAACACGATTGAAGGTATGATATTTGGTAGATATGATTCAGCTGCGACAAGAGCATGTGGCTCTCTCTTAACTATGTAGTCCACGTTCCCAAGCCAATAATATATGGACATAATAGAACTCTATAATATAATAGAATCACTTTGGCTACGTACTCTAACACGTGCATCACAGCGAAGATTGCTTTAAATAATGTTTTTAGGTTTTAATCTGAGCTCTACCTCTTGAAAATGTGGCATATAGGCTGTGGTGTAATCGATATGTAAATTGATGTGGGGATAACAGTTCATTGTGGTCCTTCTCCCTTCGAAAGTGTGTTCAATTTTGAACCTGAGTTTGGCATTCGGCAACTATTTCGGCCAATGTTCGCCTGTGCCTCTTTCGCTCCCGTCTGTTGACACTCTCCTCACTTCTTCGTCTTTTCCCGATTTCCGAACTGTTATGAAAATGAAACGGAATTTTTGAAGTTTTACGCTTATTTCGGTCCTATTTTATGTCTCAAAATTATTTGGTTTACATGTAATCTCTTCATACTGCCCTACGCTCCTCCCATGCCGCTCGACGACATCTCCAGTTGCTTACACAGATAATTTATGATAGAAAGGATGACATATGACAGGCGGATGCGTGTTTTCAATATACGTATAGTAACCAATGCGAAGATGACTTTATTTGCAATGATGATGATGATGCAATCAGTTGGGATTTTGGCGCTAGAACGTTTCTGAGCTGAGTTATGGGTGGTTGATTCCAAATTCGTCCAGCTCGGAGCAGGCCTCGTCCACTATCAGAATTCGAGCACCATTCCTTCTACCGCTCCTAACCACGTTTACTTTTTACATTTTATAACATTTTTGTGTAGAGCTGTTAATTTCGTAGAAACGCTTTCTATTTAGAACCATGGCACGCCTGCCTTGATAAGAGCTTCGCTGAGCTTGTGCATGATCAATAGGTTTTAGACCTCACCTAGTCGAGTAATTTTTCTTCTAGCTCTCGACCTTTATTGGGAGGCAATTGCGGAGCATGCGGAGCCGGTAATTTCAGGTAATATAAACTACGTGGGCGGAGGCGGTGCAGTGGCAAGTGACGCACTATCTCACACGTACGGTGGCGGGTTCAAATCCCGGATCGATATCAATCCCTAATCCAACCAAGCCTTCCATCCTTACGAGGTCGATTAATGGATATCAGACTCCTCTGGGAAGAAAGAAACGCTGATTTGTACATCGGCTGGTCATTGTATAGACCACATAGCATTCAATACGCCACTACTATTCTGAATGGAAGTCGAATGTGTGGGCGCAACCCTCAGACGGGATTGTTTAACCCAAAAACTTTACCCTTTATCCTTTTATCAAACTCCGTGACAGACAAAAGACGCGAGCGCATCATATGTAGATAATAAGGATGTGACGTGATGTGGTGCCAACGCAGAAAAAAAAAACTTTACAATTTCAAGGCTTTTCAATTAAACATTTCATGCGGCTGCCTTTATTACCAATAACGTCATGGAAGGATTCAGAAATAAAAGAAAGTTAGAGGAAGAGTTCAGTGAAGGGAAGGTTGTCCATGATGACTCTATCGATTATATTTCATCGCACAACCATGTTCAATCGGGTCTCGGAAGAGTAAGGTGACCATCGAGGGAGGTGCTATTGAGCAGTACCCGATCTTTGTCATTCCTGCGCCTATCCTTGTTTGTGATATAATATTTTCGGAAGCTCTACACCTAAGTTCATACTCACGACTTATTCTTCTAGTTCTTTTAAGTAAATATGTTCGTGGGCAACAATACTTCACAAGCCCTTAATCTTCAAAAAGTTCTGATTATTTCTCATCATATATACACTCATATCATATCATATATGCACTATGTTCTAAGTTTTTAAGGGTACACTCTGTTGCATTAAGATATCCACAACGGCAAAGTAAATCAGACTGAAGGGCTTCTCAGTGGAATTACAACACGACCACGAGACGCTGCCGCGCGCTGCTGGCATAACATTGCTACAAGGACGATAGAATCGAATGGGGATTAAAGGAATGGCTGCTTTCATAGTCCGCCGGCCGGCCCGCCGCCCGCCGGCACGCCGGCTCGCCGGCCCGCCTGCCGGGGGACTATGAAAGCAGCCAAACATGTGTATGCGACGTGACTCCTTTCGAACTGAGATATAGGACCACAGCATACTCAAGTGACAACGTCAGCCTTCTTTTACTTCATTCGAACGGTATCTAAGCACGAGCTCTAGAATTTTTAGTGTGTTCTATGAAGCCGGCTGGACGAACTTGCTCAAGGACTTCTTATAACATTGCGCTTTTTCCTTTGCATGCGAGAGTATCGTTTAATTGTTTCTTTTGTTTCTCGACCTCACATGTGTAGACATCGGCTTGACGGCTTGAAAAACGTACTTCACTATTACCTTCCACCTTCTTTAACAGGTAATGCTGCATTTGCGTGTGTTCATCATGACGATTATGCTTGCTATGGTGTTCAGTGTGATATCTGAAAGCGATCGAGTCATTCGGGTAAGCAGATATTTGAAAATGTTTTTCGTCACTTCATTTCTTGGCAAAAATCTTTTGAAAGAATGTTTTACTCGCACACTCTGGTAAAACAGTCACATCTAAAATTTATCTTCAAGTGGTGCGCCTGCTGGCCAGAGCAGTTATCATAAAGGAGCTCATTAGGATAGCTCTATTTTGTGTATTGTATCAAAAACTTTACTGCTTCCTTCAAAACAAATTCTACTATAAGCAGTATCTCCTATTGCTGCCAACAAATCTTCTTACGACTTCTCAATGCCCACCGCCTAACCATCGTTCTCCAGGAGAGAATGTTGTTGATGGGGAAGAAGTACGGGTCCATGTTTTTGTACTTTTTTTTGTACTGTTTTCTAATAATCCTTGCGAGAGGAGGGTGCACGCAGTCGTGTAGCAGGAGACCAGCTGATCTGCAGCTATCAAGCATGGTGGTTTTTGAAAGGGAGCACAATAACCAATTCTCTTTGTCAGTCTGTTTTTGTCAGTCGCCCAGCCTGTTTAACGTGTTCTAAGAACCGAACTTCGGCAGAAATTTTTCAGGAAGTCATGTGGATCCAGTCATGCAGATCTCGTCTTCACTATTTGTACAATTCCCTCTAATAACCCGCAAGAAGCATTCGCAGAGCCTCTGAGCACTGCACTTTTCACAGTGTAAGAGCACGAACCGAGTCTTTTCTTCAAGAACTCCCGTAAAGGGCCAATATCTACGCCTGGCGGAAACGTAGGGTCCAGTACATACGTGGACAGGCTCTGAAGCTGAGCAGCAGAGTGAATAACCGTAGACAATGCTACTCTTTCGAAATGTGCAGTGTTGGTCAAACTTTGTAAAGTGAGAGGTTGCTTAAGTCAATACATGCTTCGCTATGTAAACGACGTATGCTCATAACAGAATGGGGAATTGTTTTAAAAATTCATTTTAAGTCAACTGAAAAAAAACTAGCCCACCTCCCCTTCACTGCCATGGTTCTTAGTCTAAGCTCAATAAAGGAAGGTCCTCCGATAAGCTCTACTTGAATGCTGTTCAGGACGTTTCAATGATCTCATGTATCATGAAGGAATGTGTTTCAGAGCGGTCCGCTATTTAATGCCTTCAACGTACCATTCCGTGTCATTGGGAAGCGAAATCAGTTCTACGGTCTGTTCAAGTAAGTTGTAGATCACAACAATAATCTTGGAGGAGACAGAATTACTTCGCTGTTATAGTATTTCTTCCTCTTTTCTTCCACCGACATTTATAGTATACAGACTTGTATTTTGGCACACTTTCAACATGTATGGGACCATCACCAAGGCAGTGCAAATGCGATCATCCTTATCAATTCAGCTTCACACCCGCCAACATTTCAACTTCAGCGTAGAACTACCTTCAAAATTCACTCCGGATCTTTGTAGATTGCATCAAGTCGTAAATATCCAGTTAATGATCTTTACCAGACGCATATGGTTCACCTATTGAATAATTGAAAGAAACAGAGATATGCTTGCCTGAGCGGCACTCATATCACTGTTTTCTTCTTAGATTAAGTCGATCGATGTTTATTTCTATAGAGGGTAGTGCTGGAAAAAGGCTAGCAACTATCAAGATTCATGGAAGTCCGGTGTGCTAACTAGTAGTAAAAGGCCCACTCTACTTGATTGTCTTTCGAATACGCTATCATGAGCCTGTGCGCTTCCGATGGAAGATTGGTGACGATTATTCTTGTGCAGGGTTTCTATTATCCTCTTAAAGTTATCTGGAATCAAATTAACCTTATTTCCTTAATCGTATATCAGGTCTTATCTACTGGGCTTTTCCTGGAGAAAGATGTTTTCAGGAGTCGAAACAACAGTACCGCGTACAAGTTGTCGCAACGGGCGCTCACTCCACGGGGTAATCCAAGACGATAAGAAGTTGTGGGATGTGCGTCGCCGTGACTATCTAGAAGAGCACAAGGAAAACTGCGTTTGACAAGCCCGCCTTGCCACGTTGTCGGAGGTCCTCCTCCTTGTGCGGTGCCCCATGATGTTATCTCCGTTCCTGCGATGAGGTTACAACGACTATCACGACTCTGCGCTTAACACGACCCTGCGTTATTCCCCTAACACTGCACCTAAATAATTAAAGCTAGCGGAGGTTAATATTGGCAGTCATAATATCACTGATGTCAAATCTGTTAAATATACTGTGCGCATGAAGGAGTAAAGAAATCGAGAAGGAATTTTGCCATCGTATTTGAAATAGATATGATAGAGATGGAGCTCTTTTACTGCACAAAACCTAAAAAAATAAGTCGCTTTTTTCCTATTGACAAAGAAAATGGTAAGCTTAACCATAAACTTACGGGATGGTACCTCATCTTGCTAGGGGTGAAGGGGGCATGTCAGGATAACGGTAAGCATAACCATTGGCCCTTCTCCAGATAACACATGCGCGTAGCGTTTTTGTAAATAAACTGCGGACTGACGGAATAAAATAATTTTTGCGCAGTACAGAAGCGGTGGAATATACTTTTGCATGAAACTGTTGCAAATGAAGCTGCCAGATTATAACTTTGGTAAGTCTGTGAGACGGCAAAAGGAGCACAAGAGCTAGAAGCACTTCAAATGAATTGTTGGGGTCTTTTTGAGCTATGGTACCTCATCTCACTATGGGTCGCCAATGCGCGTCAAGCCTTCTGCTCATGCGTAGTGGCGTTAGCCAGGGGGCGCTTGACACGTTCGGTCACCAACCACCAGCGGAGCAGAAGTTGTTTCATTAGTTCATGTCGTTTAAGACTGTGGGGCGAAAGAGGATTACGTTAATCGATTTAGACGGCAACCGCAACTATAGAGCATTGTTTCATCGTGTAAAGCTGCCACAAATTTCAACCCAGAGGAAAAACTATCTAGGTGAGTAGAGTGAATCTTTCTGTATGCGCGTGTGGTTCAGTGGTAACACTCAAACTTGGGTAATTAAACTGTATTAACCAACGAATCAACACAACACTGACAAGATCAAGGCACTAAAGCATACTGTAAGTATAAGAGAATTGAAGCACACGTATGGGAGAATTAAAGCACAATACCATCGAGCACAATAGTAAACGAGGCTGAGCAACGAATCCTCTAAAGTACTAAGTGAGAATCAATGCTCAAATTTATGATCTAAACGCTAAGGAAACACACGAGATGCTCTATTAATACATGTCAACAGAATACAAGCGATGCTCTAGAATGAGGGGAAAATGACAAAATGGCTCTTAAGAGTCGAGGAGAAACAGTCGAATGCTTTATGATGCTCTGACCATTTTTATACTGACGTTCGGCATGCTCGGGTTATCACGGTTGCGGATCTAAGCTAGAACGCATGGGAGCGGCCCCTATGTTTTCCTCATGCTCTAGTCACATCCGCGACACTCCCCCTAGCGTATATAGCTCATTTTCAAATTATCCACGAGGGTGGTCCGTGGGAATCTTTGTTGGTGTCCAGTTCTAGCTTAATATCATCCAATTTCTTGTAAGTGTCCGCAATTTTTTCTGGGAGGGTGCACGGAGCTTTACCATGGTTCTCTGATCCGCAATACATGCATTTTTTTGTTGTTTCGGACACCAGACTTTATAATGTCGACTGTCCAGGCATAGTGTGCATTTGACCTGCACTCTTCTACTTTCTACGCTAGTGTACGCTGGACAACTACCCGAATAGTGTTGTCCCTTTGCCAGACAGAATGAGCAGGCGGAATATCAGTCCAGTTCCCTCATAAAGTCGACGTCACGAAATTTACGGTCAGGGGCGTCTCGATGGCTCCTCAGGAATGTTCATAGCTCTGCGATTCGTTCTTTGAGTTCGATTCTTTGAAAGTGGCCAGGATATTCTTCGAGAGGATTAACCTACTCTGAAAAGTTCCCCAGCTTCAGATCCTCGGTCTCGTGATCGAGATCGAAATCGTTCGATGCTGTGTCTCTTGAAGAGACTCATTTTTGTGCTCTGAAGATGCTCGTCCCTCCTTTCCGTAAACACTCTTCACCTTTGAACCATGGGGCCTTAGTCAGGTTCCAGCCCTCGATTTCCCGGAGGGATCCACAAGGAATCAAGCCTTTCTGAAATGCTCTTAATTGCTTCTTCTTGACTGATGATCTTCTGCGTCAGGTCTACTATATCTTTCTTTATGTTGGTGACCATTTCGTTGACCTGGATCCGCGCATTTTCGTGGGCTTCGCTTTCTTCTTGGGACTTAGCATCTCTTAATTGTATCCGATGCTTTGATACCGTGGAAAAGTCCAGTTCCTTGTGCACGAAATTCGCCGTAAACGCTGGGTCTAACGGGGTCTAAGGACACAGCTCGTTCTCACTTGTCCTAAAAACACACACGACAGATCGCAAGTGATTCATTTGAGAAAACAATAAGTCTGTAGACTTCGTTTGCTATGGATAATGCTTCAGATGAACTTTGAATCCTGTCCAAGGTATTGCGAACTTCCAGATGCACATTTTGTAGGCGGCTATTGTGGAGCGTCACCTCCATGCTTGCAAAATGTTTGGACCGGGTCGCGTATCGCTCAGAAAGAATGCTAGATGTTACAATATATATAATTGCGTTAACGAATCTATACGTCGTTTTCTGGATGTACTCTTCAGACGGAAACGTGGTTGCCAACTTGATGCAGAAACGCTTGTATCTGGTTTCTTCGCTCAGATTTCGTTCTTCGGCTCCGCGTTTTTTTTTGCGAATTCGTCGTACCGTTTTGATGAGGGCATTGCTCTGGAACGGGATAAATGATGTGAATAGTAAGAAAAGGTTACTAAATTGGTGGTGGGTATGTCTTCAGAGAATTTTCTTTGTTTTCTTTTCAGTCGCTCCATCTTTGTGAAAAGCATCAAGTTTAGAATGACTTTCAAGAAGAGCTAAGGCAAATCGCATTCGGATTTTATGAGCTTCCATATGCTTTTTATACACCATGAGACGATTTTACGGCACGCTGTTGAAAGTTAGATTTAGCTCAAAAAAAGTGCTTCTGCTACCGTGGCAATGGATATTATTAGGGTTTTATACCACTGCAAATAGATTCACTATGTGGTTGATATCGGGCCTGATTGTCCACTATGGTCAATGACTGTAATGGGGCCAAAGTAATCTATTTCAATATTTTTGAAAGCACATGATCTAGTTACTCTTTTTTCAGGAAGATCTGTCATTTCCGGATAACGATAGGGTAGATTATTGAGCTTTTGGCAAGGAACGCATGAGCGTATGCTTGTTTTTACTTGTTCCCGCAGTCTTGGTTTCCAATATTGTTGTCGTACTTTTCCCATGATATGTCCGGTGCTATGCGGTACGTTCCATGTGCTTCCAATACAATGAGGCGGGCTAACTCTATTTTGGGCGCAACCAGGATGGGATTCTTTGCCATGCTGTCTAGATCTGATTTGTTGAGACGACCGTATGCTCTGTGCATGTGATACTGGCCTTACTATATTGAGGTTCTTAAGTGGTTCCTTCTTATGGTGCGAACGTAGGTGCGCTGCTTGGTGATTTCTTATCAACATGATGTGAGCATCTTTGATGTTTAAGGCAGTCAATGTCGTTTTCCATTACGTTCGTGACTACCACGTCATACACGTCATAATTTCCCCAGAAGTGGCTCCTCAATTCGAGTACTGATTCTTTTCAAGAATCGAATAATATAGGCTAGGATCCTCAGAGACTTTGACCTGCTGTTATATCTGTATAAGTCAAGTATATCCTCGACTTGAATCTCATCCACTCTCATAACATTTACGTGTGCAGAAGGTGTATAGTCTTCCTCTCCTTCTCCCGTTCTGGTTCGTCTGGTAGATAGAATAAGGTGGATGTAAATCCGTCCTTAAGGGTGCTCTGTGAATATCCGTTCCAAATGTGTGATGGAATTCCTTAAGTAGACTTTCCTCTTGTTCCAATATACGCTGGGTTCCACTTTGTGTGAAAGTAGCTTTACTTTACTTCAACTCCTCTTCAAAAAAGGATTGTGTAATTCGTCGAATTTCTTTGATCCGATTTTTGACGTATGGTCCTGTTCTCTCCCGATTTTATTTGGTTTGAGGCCATTTCAATGCTCTCAGAATCCATTAAGAGAATGATCTTCGAAATGTTCAGCGAGGATTTAATGCTGAGAAATACATTAAATGTTAAGGTACACCGGTTGCTGTGGCGTTCAATTCCATTTTGGGTACTGTAGTTGGGTGCTTTACGTTTGATACTTCTGATTTTGCCATAAGGAAATAAGATGTTTCCTCCGCAGTCACATAGGTGCATGCTGTCATGGATATCGCGCTGGCATCAGAATATGTGACCAGTGTATACGTCCTTATATCATCCTGTGTAATTCTCTTTGGCAACTCCCTACGAAATTCAGATATGTATTGGAAATACTTTCTCACTGTTGTTTATGCTTTTCGCTTAGAGGTTCTTCCCAATCATAGTGATGTTTCCAGAGGGGATGTTGGAAGTGCTTTGTTTTAACAAAAAGTGGGATGAACAATACGAACAGATCGTACACGGATGCAATTTGTTGTGCAGTCGTGCTCTCGCTGATGGTTTCTTCCCGTTGTATTTGTACTTTACGCACGACGGAAATTTGTCTGCGATCGAGTTTCAAAGAAACCCAAGAACTTCGGGAGATGTTTTTGAAGATCGATCAGGAGCTGATATAGCCTTTATGATGTTGAGGTTGTTGCTTAGAAATGCTCTAGGGTTCATTTTGAGGTCATTGAAGATTGACTTCAAACATTTGTATTTGTGTAACCCTTCCGTTGTTGTAATTGCGCTTACGATTAGGTTGTCCTTGTAGAGATTGGATACGATCCCCGCTGCTAGTGTTTTATCCTTCACGTGGTTTCCGAAATGAAAGTGGATTGTTGCACTCAATAGAAATGGTGACGCATTGATGCCAAAAACCCTTCTAAATCTGTAAACGACTAAATTGTCTTCTGTCAACAGCTTCACTACATTCTCGAGCCATAAGCATCGAGTGAAGTCTCTATCTTCTTCATGCAGATGTACTTGAAGGAAGGCCTTTTTCAAATCCGATAAGTGGACGAATTTCCCAGTGCGAAGGCGTAGGAGCATGCCATAGAGTTTAGGGAGTATGGTAGGCCCTTGATGCTCTACATCACTAAGCGACGGGCAGTTCTTGTAATGTGGCGATGCATCAAAAACTACTCTAAATTTAGTGGTATCTACTGTGGAGTGATAACAGGTTGAAAGGACATAGTGTTTTGGTTTCCCTATGGTGTCGTTTGTTTCATCTGCTTCCTTCAAGATTATTTTACTCAACTGATCCTGAAATACGTCATGGTACTGCTCGGGAATGAGGTTCTTCTTCATATCCGAGCAATACGCTCCTTAGACGACGCAATACCAAAGCTCTGTTGTCTGGTAGATAGTCATGTGACTTTTCGAATGGAAGTCGAACAACATAGCCTATGTCACATTTTTCAATGGTGTTCTTGGAATTTTCCAATACTTGTTCGTTAATGCGAGCTTTTTCTTCTCTTTCTGGGTCACCTGTTCTACTGCTTGAGTCCGTGCATTCCAATGGGTTTTCCAAGGATCCCTTTTATTCTGCGATTCTGTGGAATGCACGGTGGAGTGTAAGTGTTCCTCACTATTGTTGAGGCACTCCCAAGAGACCATGTACCATAGTCGTGTGGGCACAAGTGTGAGTCCTGGCGGCATCGTGAAATGGGGTCTAATGAAGTCTGGCTCCCTACCGACGCACCAATTGTATGCGCGTGTGGTTCAGTGGTACACACTCAAACTTGGGTAATTAAACTGTATTAACCAACAAGTCAACGTAACACTAACGAGAAGGCACTAAAGCATACTGTGAGTGTAAGTAAATTGAAGCACAAGTATGAGAGAATTAAAGCACAACACTATTGAGCGCAATAGTAAACAAGGCTAAGTGACGAATGCTTTAAAGTACTCAATTATGCTCCATTAATACAAATTAAGAGAATACTTGCGATGCTTTAGAATAAGGGGAAGAAATGACAAAATGGCTCTTGAGAGTCGAAGAGAAACAGTCGAATGCTTTCCGATGCTCTGACCATTTTCTTACTGACGTTTGGCATGCTCGGGTTATCACGGTCGCGGATCTAAGCGGGAACGCATGGGAACGGTTTCCCTCATGCTCTAGTCACGTCCGCGACATTTTGGATAAGGCGGCTGAAGTAGCTCAAGCTGAACTTGAGAAAATAGAACCCTCTGGACGAGCAAGGTGGTACCGGTGCATGTGCATGTGCAAATGAAGCAGTGCTAAAGAGGAAACTTCATAGCACCATTTTTAGCACGGGTTCAGATAGCGGTAAACAATGAGCAAAATAAAGAGAAGAGGGCTTAGTAATGGGAAGACGGGCAGTAGGAACGGTTTTGCGTAATCGATCCGCTCACGCGGCTGTCGCGGACCATTCGCCTCAATAAAACAGTTCCAACGTTCTTCGTACAGCTCAATCGCTGTGCGATTATTGCTATGATATGATTTTACTGCTAGTTCTTTTGTTTCTGAACTTCTTATTCGCTGCTGCATTCTGCTACATTCATTTGCGCGCAGCGTCTCTGCGGCGCCGACGCGACAATTTCGTTCCTACTGCACCACACCCCAAACAATGAGACGATTGGGGGCGCAATGTTTCAGCGTTTTCTAAATTAGCTGCGCTTATTACAAAAGCTTAACTCGTGTCTAATAGAGGGAGAGAAAGTGGTGGAAATGGTCAAGCTTCAAGGTTTGCTGGAAATGGGCATTGCTTTGCCTATCAGTTTCTCAGAATTCGCTGTCAACTAGAGGCACAGAATAACAACAAAAAGTTCAAAACACTACAAAGCCAAGCAGTACAAAGAAAATAAATAGAGTCGAATTTTCGGAGCACTAGATGCCACCGTCAGGGTACAGTGGTCAGCTCTGAGCCAGTTCTTCTTCCTACTGACCATGAAAAACATCAAAAGAGAACCCGGATGAAGCGCTGAAGACCATACTCTACGCCGATGACATCGTTCTGATAGGAAGAGCAAAGAAGAACCCCAGAACAAGCTGCAGTAATAGCAAAAAGTGCCAGCGGAGAACGGTCTCCGGCCGAACGTGAAGAGAGCCACGCTTCGCAGCTCCGAGGGGAGCACGAAGTCAATTGTAGACGATCTCGAGGAAGTCATCATAAGGGATCAGGGCTCCAGATACCTGGAAAACTAGCCTGAAGCGGGCTATAAAAAGCCGAATAAACGCGGCAGGGATTAAGTGACGGGTCTACTTCCTTGGTCTCTGCTGGTATCCTCGGTGACCGTCGATGCTCCAGGACCCTCAAAGGAAAGATGTATTGGCTAGAGGTGAAGCCCACGATGCTTCACGAGTGTTGGCGAGAAAATTGAAACAATTAAAGACAGCTCCACCCTCACTGAAAGGAAAATGTTCAGATGGGCGTGCGGTTGGAAGCGGCTGGCTCGGTTCGCAAAGGAAGGCGTCATTGAGGCTATATGAACCCCCTGTCCAGCTGATGATGAGAGAGCAGTGCCTGCGATTGTTTGGGCATGCACTAAAAAGACCACAGAGCCATCCGATAAGGGAGGCAATTGAGTTCGAGGCGCAAGGTAGGCGACCACGGATACCTCACAAGGAAGGTCTTTCAGGGCGTGGGACGCTTTTTGAAAATGGTTTTTTGCATGGTATAGGGGCATGAGCACTGAGCAGAGAAATATGGTCCATTTCCGCTAAATGGCCTTCTGAATGCCAAAAAAGGAGTAAAATGATTTCGTCAGAAACTGCCGTTTTAAACCACTGAGCGTCGTTGGTTTCATTCATGGCGTCGACTGTCCGCACAG
>UZAF01016625.1:12938-42841 GCA_900617895.1 Haemonchus placei
GGAGAGCAATCGATGAGGAACATCTTCGAAAACTAGTTCCTAGTATGCCACGCAGACTCTTTGATGTTGCCCTTAAACAAGGAGGAGCTATAGAATATCAAGTGTTGTGCATATGCCACCAACGTTAATAAATCATTTACTTTCCCAGGGTGACCTTATAATTATGAAACGCTGCAAAAGCCGACACTGTCTTTAAAAAATTCAAAAAAAAATTCGAGGTGAAGGATATTGCGACCAAAATTTGAATATGGAGGTACATTGTGATTAGGAATCTTCCTGTGTTTACCAAAAAATTCCATTTTGGCTGCTTTCTCCAGAATCGCAAAAATCGATGGTGACCTTATAATTGTGAAACGCACTGTACTAGCACTGCATCGGAGATGAAGAGGAGGATGGACTACGGCCATCTGTGCGCTCTTACGAGGTTTCACCCACGAGGATGTGGTTTTTAACTAAGCCTCGGAAGAGTGGGACCACCGGGGTGGGTGATATGACTACCGGGTACGAAAAGCTAACAACGCACCCATCTCAGCGCTCCTTCCCTCCTGAGGCTTAACACGTTGACGACGAGCCAATTTTTTCGTGTCTGTCCCGTGGGACGACACAGCTTCCTTCCTGTAAATTGTTATTTCTCGTAAAAATGAGTGATTACATTCAAGAACATTTGAAATCCGCAGTCATTCCAGCAGTATTCAAATTTTGCTCAAGATTTGATTACTCGAGATAATTTCAATTTTGGCGGTGATAAATTTGAATTAGGGGTATATAAATGGGACCTCTGAGAGTATTATTATCCATGCGACTATTTTTGTCATCATGAATGGAAGGCTCAACGAAATTTTTGACCACTGGCTGCTCGACAGCGAAGATGATGCTGCAGGTGGTTTAGACGGCGACGATATGGCTCCTGCGGTTGATCCTGTCTTGTATTTGTATTATTCATCTTGGAATTAATTTAATAGGTGGCCGACGCTATTCTGGACACTTATAAGCCCAAATTGAAAATCTGCACAAAAAACGGAACGAGCACACAGACTTTAAACAAAGAATGCACTGTCGCGCAGCATTGCGCGACATCTTCCCATGAGACAGACTGGCTGTCGCGCACCATTGCGCGACATTGTCGTCAACGTGTTAGTTTTAAGAAACTGCTTTGGAAAAAGGCACTGTTTTGTGTGCCCCCACCTCCATCTACCTTCTCACCTGATCAAGTGAGCGTCATTCAGAAAATTCCCTAAAGGAATGCCTATTTTCCATATAGATAGCAACGACACTGAGGTAAAGTGTAAGATGAGAAGAGACTTGAGACAGTGGAACTTGACCGGAGCATGTTGAGTATAAACAGACACTTCACATTTTTCTCTTTTTATTCTGTAAGGGGAAAAAGCTGCTATCCGTAGCTCTAATTCATCGTAGCCGTATCAGTAGCTCGTATCCATCGTAGCCGTATCAGTAGCTTTGATTCATCGTGGACGTATCAGAAGCTCTGATTCATCGTATCCGAATACTTAGATTTCATTTCCGAAAAATCCTCATAATATGAAGTTTATGTAAACCAGTAAACAAAGATGACTACCAGTAACCAAGTAGAACAATCTAACAACATAAACAACAAACAACGCCAAAGTTTACTGCACAATTTTGAGCAGTAAACTTTGGCGCTTGCGGATGATAAACTATATCTCAAACCACACTGCTTTACTCTGCACAATTCTCATGCTATTCTAATGAACATTCGAAATTCGAAAGAAATTGAAAATCTCACTTACTGGTCACTTTCTTGCAAAATAATCCCAATTCTTGGGAGATAAACATGAGTTGATAGGACGGAATACTACCGTGCTATTGTGGCCGCAGATGCTCCCAGTTTGGACAGATTTCTTGTGGAAAATGCAAAAAGTTATTTCCGGCACTTTAACAATGTTAGCATTGATGGGATATTAGTCAAAAACTGAGGTAGATCGAAATTTATGTATTATACGATCTAGGCCAAAAACGCAAATCAGATATTGAAAGACGATATATAACAGAATATTGAGTGAAGACACTTTTCTCGAACACACCGCGCGCTGGATTTCGGTATTTGCTTTAAATGAATGCAAGTGTTGTTATAAAGTGAGTGGATGGGCGACCGGACACAATTTTGCCATGCCCGCCAGTTCTGCAGTGTTCACTCGGTTCAGTGGTGATAAGCTTTTGTTCATACTGAAAATTCATTTCCATGCGGTTTAGCGTCATACGCCATTGTTCCCACTGCCCCATTCTGTACCCATTCGTCTCTTTCTTCTTCATTGATTGCCCCAATTCGCTGCAATTTAAGATGTAAATTCGATCAACAAACAGTAGTGTCTGCCCTTGTAGTATTAAGAACCTTCGAATGCGAAACAGACATCTATTTCTGGGAAAAAGACTTCGACAATTGAAGTCTAAATATTGTAAATTTCTAGAGTATTNCGCTTCTTACTACTGCTGAATGACAAAAACGATGAACTTTCTGAGTTACACTTTCTGAGTATGAGAAAGCAGAGTAGACATCTAAGGATAACCACGGAACCACAAAACTACCTTTCGAGCCATCCGTAATCAGGCCCTGGGTTCAAAATCTATAAGGGCAATTCCTACCGACAAGAGATCAGTTAGTACATTTCAGGAGGACCAAGTGGTATATCTTAGTATTGCAGCTAACTCAAAAATCTGTCAGCATCTGATAGTCGTACGCCTTCCGACGGCACCTTCTCGAGACGGAATGGGTTTACTGGAGGAATAGCTCCTGGTTCTCCAGACAGCATCTCAATAGTATACTTTGGTCTCACGCTGTCGTACAGAATCAATCCAGGCATGCTGAAAACGAAAACTTCAGGAGAGTTTGTGCTATCAATTACACCTCCAGATAACACGACGAAAATAGTGGAAGGGGGCGTGTGGTCGTACTACGTTCACGGAATTGAGGCCATCTATTGTCTGATCTGTTGCTTCTGGTGTAATCAATTCTTTCAGCGCTAAAAGATCCATTATCATTGGAATAAAAACGACTTCTAGACTGGTCAACCGGTGAAAGGACGGCATCAATGCTTCCAGTACGACGCCACTGTACTGACTTCTTGGGCACTTCTATGTGGAATGTGAGGAGTACTTCAGGAAGCAAAACCGAGAAGAAGCGTTAACACTAATCTTCAGTTACAACTCGGTGTGCTTCAGCACATGCATTTGGCGTGAGCAACTCAATTGCGCTTTCATTCTGTCAAACTGCATAATTAGGATTCAAAATGACCACCCATCCTCCCGAGCCACACCTCTCAAACTCAGCACCCATACCTAGATTTTCGATTCTTTATAGGAAAGTTCAACAAAGATTCTTTGAGAGAAAAGCTCAACAAACTGCTCATGAAAACTGAAGCCAGAAGAACATAACATCTAAATCAGGAGTATGATTTATAAGACGACATTTCGGACTTGACCGCAGGGCAGCAAGCCACTCCATTTAGGGCGCCGTGTATTCTCATTGGTCACATATCGATTGATTTCAAAAAATACTGAACATTAATAAGCAACCCAAAAGAAGTATTACTGGAACGATAGGCTCACCTCCTACATTGCCTTTCATATCCAGCGGCCAAATCAGCATACTCTTCAATGCCGAGTTGGATTGATGAGGCTTTTGGATTGACGCGACAATCCTTCAGCAACTGATTAGCCATATCGTCGGCTACCTGCAAATCACAGAAACACCATCACAACTACTGTTATCGTTGTTTGTAGATAAATAAGTTGGGCTATAGGGAAGAAGAGTTGCGCAACTAGAAGCTTTACAACAAGAAAGTCAACGAACCTCTTTTGGATATAATGTTTTTAGACCTTTGATTATGAATTTTTGGCGGTAATGGAAGACCTGTCGGCACAACTTTTCGACGACCTAGACAGAGCAATTAGTTCTCCGGAACTGATACACAAGAGCACTTCATCACCGAATCAAGGTAATACTATACCTCGAAAGGAGCGCTGATTAAAGGCTGAGTTCGCGGAACAAAACGTACTATACCAACATCGATGTCTGGTTGAGGAACAAAGCACGATCCTTAAATGAAATTGAAGTTTTTCCAGAAAACCATTATTTCAAAAAATCATCATGATTGAAGATGTGAAGATTTCAGGAATATACCGACCGGGAATCCTGAACATGAGCTTCGGTTCAGTCAGGTACTGTGCCATTATCGATATTCTTGACCTAGACTCGCAATCAATGGGACTGCAAATTCTCTGTGCAACTTCCATTTGAAACGTCAACGTTAACGGAACCCTTCCAAATCGCCAAGCACCTTGCCGATACGATATTTCTTTCAAAGACCTAAATTAATAACGGTCCTGAAATCCTGAACCACCTTTGATAGATGACACACCTGATTTTCATACAAATGCTCATTATCTGTTTTTAGAGATAACAGAGAACAATGAGAGAGGTCAAGCACTAGTTTCGGATGTATTTACGAGTTGAACCCAACTGACATTCATATACAATTAGCTGCTTGTAGGCCCAGTGGCTACCAGAAACACCTCTTCACTTACTAGAATTGGTATGATGGAAATGAGTAGCCCTCAAAAATTTACCTGATTATCAGTGGCGAGGCGATATTGAATGGAAGATTACCAACGATATGCAAAGCGGGAAGACCACCTGTCCAGTCTGAACTCTTTCGAGAACCGGCAACACCCCAGAGGTCACCAATATTAGTCTTCAAAACATCAGCACGATGAATACGAAGGCGATTGTTTGAGGTTTCAGCGAGCAGCTAAGAAAGTCGAGAAATAAGAAAGGCGAGACCAGTGCCAAGATGAATAAAAATTTGCTTGAACCTCTAATGGCGGTATGAAGCGGTGGTCTATCTCCACAACATCCAATCGTTCACAATCGGCTTCTAATATTGCACGAGTTATACCACCTGGACCAGGCCCCACTTCGCAGACCCAATCACCTGGTTGAACGCCTGCTGCTCGCACGATCTGAAGATAGACTAACAGTTTTAATAAAATTACTGGGAGTGCTAATAATTTCGAATTCCTCTTGAGCAGAAAGACATTGCTGATTGAGAGAAATCACGTTAGGCTCTAATTTCCCTCTTGTTTAAATCTCGGCACAGTTCTTTTGACGACTATATTCTTGTGCTGTGGAAGGTTTTTAGGTGGAACTTTTCATCAATTAAACGAGCTAACGTTATCGACGTCGCCGCCTTCTCCGTGACTTAAGCACAACTAAAGATGATCTACACACCATCCAAGGAGCGCCTAATCCCCTCTCATCTGATTTGGCGACAGCGTATTATTTCCACTTCAATGTGGAATACTGTTGAGTCGTCCACAAAGTGGATAGTTCTAGAAGCAGTGTTCCGGACTCGCCTCGATTTGTTAGACGGGACTGAACGCTTATTGGATGGTCTGCAGATCACTACGAGTCGATTTAAAGCCTCTAAGGAGGCAATTACTCGAACTAATATGCCACTGAATAAATGAAAGCTCAGCTTAGTACAAGAGAATGACCGTTTTTCCTCCCTTCAGTCCATGTGTTAGACAGAAACAGTGTACAGGAAGGAGGCGTATTGAGATCCTTGAAATTCAAGGGCAATTTACCTTTCTCGTAAGATTCATATCCATAAGATAATTTTGTGATAAGATTTTCTTAGCCTGCAGACGATACATGTGGATGAATTCACGCAATGGTGGTAGTGGAGGAAGACGAGAAAAGTTTGTGGCCATATCTGCAAAATTAGAATTCGCCGTTCGAAAACTATTAGAGACTTGAAATAACGTGTTTTTGGCAAAGCAAGACATTAATGATAATAGCCAGATCGACAAAACCGGAAGAGCTGACCTTCGGAGAGTTGTTTTTAACGATAGAAAAGCAATCTCCCTAGGATGTGTCTTTCGTCAATGTTCATTTCAGAAGCCCATCTACCCGTTACCAGGCATGATCGAATTCTTGATGGGATGTAATATATGTAGGTATTATCTAAGGACTGCACGGTCTGCGCCTTTTCCCCTGTTTTTCATGAATGCATCATTGTTAACCCTTTCATGATATATTAACGTTTAGAGAAAAATCAATCGGGTTTTTCAACACAAAGTAACTACAGCAATAAACTTAGATCAGTGAGCAAAAAAGTGGCCCTTCCTAGCCGCAATACCTCTCCATCAACCGTGCAGTGCACTGATGTCATTGCTCCAAAATGAAGAGCGGCGCGACGCAATCCATTCATCTACTACCTATTTGAGTTGCTAACGATTTTTCGAAATGCTACTATCTCTGAGCTTTATTCGTCGAAATGGTTCTCGTCGTTTTTCATGTGCATTTTCAAAGCTCTTGATACTCCTTTTCATCGGTTTTAAAGGGATGGCGGCCCCTTTGCTTGAGTCCCCCTCTTGCGTCCGCTCGAGGTCGCGGATAGATTCATTCTTTACGCGTTGAGTTTTCAGACAGCAAGCCTCGGTACATTACGTTACATTACATTACGTACAGATGTCGGCTATGATCCGAAAGCTCTCGCCAACGCTTTTCTACTGTTCCATAGAATTTTGCTTGGAGCTTCCATTATCCTTTTCAATCATAATTGTATGTTAAAAAAATATATACATATAACTTAATGGCACGTCTGCATGTCTATACGGCTAATAGTGAGCCCCCACGTGTCAGACCCTGGCAAGCTACACGTGATTACTCATATGTCAAAAACAGTAACAAAAATGGGCTTCATTCCCCTGAAGTTGAGGGAGCTCCAGATACGACGGCGTTGGGTAGGACCGCTCAGTAGAGGCTGCTAAAATCTAAGGGCCACGACAGGTTGCCTAAAAGGAAAAGGACTAAGATGGCAAACTATACTTTCAATCCATGAACGCTTGCATCGGAAGCGTGCATCGAAGATCTGATGATGCAAGCTAGGAAGATCAAGTAGACGTCATCGGACTGACCGAGACGAGAAGGCATCGCCCGCTGCACGCTGCATTTGAGACTGGAGAAGAACTGTTCCGTGGAACATGCGACAGTAAGGCGTCGGCGGCGTGGGTGCACCAACACGCACTTGGCCATGAACATGGACTCTTACGAAAGCTCGACAACCCGAATCGGACGCTCACGATTGAGAAGATATTGCTCAACCCCAGCTCTAACAATCTTCGTTTTTTACGCACCAACATCGAGCTACGAAGAAGAGGACTTGGAGACGTGCTATATGGATCTTTAGAGGTTGTACAGAGGACAGCATGTTTATTTCAAGGTCTTCGTGGGTGATTTCAACGCCAAGATTGGTCCCAGAAGAACGGCTGAAGAGCTCCATAACGGGACTCACGGAATGGAATGGAATGTGCAGGGTGAAAGGCTGTCCGAGTTTACCATGTCGACCCATACTATTCATGATAGCTCGCAGTTCCAGAAGCCCTCTCATTCCAGATGAACATGGAAGTCACCTGCCGCTCCATAATAAAATAGATCACGTCATCGTCAATCGAAAGTTTTGCCTGATAGACGTCGCTGGTGTTCCGTAGTTCTACGCAGGATCAGACCATCGTCTCCTTCGCGCTAGTTTCCGCTTTTCAACGCGTGGAGGGAGAGCTGCGAAATTTAGGAAACTAAGTCCCAAATCTCTTGTTAAATTCGCTTTATTGGCGAGTTTATGGGAAGGTTCCGTCAGCGACAACATCGATGAAAGATACGACCGGCTCGTCGAACATCTTCACGATTGCGCCAGGAAAGCTGAGAGTCTCAAGGATGTCAAGAAACGTGTCTCTTTGAAGACTCTTGAGTTGATACGCCGGTGTGGAATCACGCGAGCTGCAGGCAATAGCCAGCTAACGTCCGAACTTGCGAAGCTATACAGAGGAGCGATAGAGGAAGATCTAAAAGAGGAAGAGCATTAGTTTTGACTGAAGCCTTGGAGGCTGGGAAGAGCATTGGTAAAGCCCGCCTGAGTTTCGTCAATTATAAGACCAAGACGACTTCCCATCGTCGTCGTGACGGAACTGTTACTGCATTCCGAAAGGCAATGGAGAAGGTCATCTGTGACATCTTTTTGACAGCTACGTCTACCTGCCTACCTACCATTTTAGGCACGAATGATACGTCGTCCCTTCGGTTCTTTCCGAAAATTCGACATGCCACCACGTCGATGAGGAACGGTACGGCACCCGGTATCGGCAGGATCAAAGCAGAACATGTAAGGAGCCTTCCGCCAGTCATTGTCAAAACCGTGGCCCGGCTTTTCATGCGGTGCCCGTCGAAATGCAAAGTGCCCACTTCGTGGAGAACTAGCAAGACCGTGGTGTTGTATATGAAGGAAGATCTAGACGACGTTGGCAATTATCACCCAATTTGCTTGCTGTCTGTAATCTATAAACTTTTCACACGAGTCATCCTTAACAGGATTGGCAGAATATTAGACGAAGGACAGCCATGCGAGCAAGCAAGGTTTCGGAGACGGTTTAGTACAGTCGATTCATTCACACCGTTACAAGAGTCACCGAAGTATCGCGGGAGTATAATATGCCGTTATGCCTTACGTTCATCGATTTGGAGAAAGGCTTTGAAAGCTTCGAGACAGAAGCGGTAATTGGAGCGATGGGCAACCAGCGTGTTCCTACTCAATATGTAACCGAATTCGACAACGATTGTGGAAAGATCGGATTACGACTGAACCTAACGAAGGCGATTTTCATGATCATGCGGAGCGGATTGGTACCTGGTGCTCCTTTCACGCTAAACGGAACGCACATCTCTGGATGCTTTAGTTTTGTATATCTAGGTCGCGAAGTCAAGTGATGAACGATCTAGCACCGGAGCTGAGCAGAAGGAAATGCGCAGCGTGGGTTGCATTTAGGAACTTCGAGGGAGAAGTGAAAAAGACGAAGAACATTCGCCTTGACGCTCACCTTTTCGACATTGCGGTCATTCCTGCTTTGACATACGCCTCAGAATCTACGAAAGCAGGATGAGCATGCTGTTAGCGTCATTCAACGCGCTGTGGAACGGGCAATGCTTGGAATATCCCTATACACGTAAGTGCAGGAGGGAGTGCGGAGTTCCGAGCTCCGTCGACGAACGAAGACCAGGGATACCGTTGAATACGCCAAAAAATAGAAAGTCAAATGGGCTGGGCACGTCATACAATAGAGTGGTGACCGTCGGGCCAGGGCGGTTACGGACTGGATTCCTCAGTACATCAAACGAACACCGGAACGACCGGTGGCCCGATGGTCAGACTCATCACGAAAGCTCTGAACTGAAACATATTTCACCCCCTTTCCCTCGAGCGAGTACGATTCACTAGACTACTCTGGCTCGGGACACGGACGAATGGAGCCGTTACTGGCGCCCGTTCGAGGAAATCGACGTTCAACGGGACAACAGGTAATACAGGTAATTGGTTGGCTTTCGGCATATAATGCCTTCTTTAGACTCTAACTTTACTAGACATCGTCGCAAACAAACAGCCAATAATCAATTACTACACAAGCCCCATCGAATCCTATAAAACCAACCAATCTTGGGGAAGTGGGAGTGAACTTGTCGGTGGAGAACTTGTTAGAAAGACCTGACACCGCTCTCATCCTAAGGCGATAGAGGTTATCATTCGACCACTCTCAAGAGGTCACGCCTCCCATCCCTTGCGTTGATTTACGGCTTGATGCGGTATACTTCCAGTGATTCCGTGGAGAACTGTTGAGTGCTCGAGCGCTCTCAACTTTAGCATGAAGAACTGAATTCCTCCGTGTACCAAGATCATCTTTGATTCAAAAGTAGCGCCTGACGTTGCCTTCATATAGGTAGGATGTGTGCTTCTAGAATTCTCAGAGTGATCAAAGAAGTAATTTTTGGTATCACAGGTGTTCCTTGTGACCTTTGCTATCATGATGGTTTTTCTAAATATCTTTGCCGCTCACTGTATACGAAAGAAAACTTGTGTTACTTCGAATCCCCTTCACCATCCCCCTTCACCGATCTTAGCGCTTGGAGACCTGCCCAGTTCAGCCACATTCATCGCATTGGTAAAAGTCAAGGAAGACGCATATACAGCAGAGCGGTTGGGAAAAAAAGGGGATTAAATTGAAAAAAAAGATTGACTAGTGGACGCTATGCTGACGTTGTAGTGAACATCCTTCCCTTTCCGATCCAACCATCGTCAGACATGCTCTATTACTTTTTGTCAGACACGCTCTATTCCTTTTTCCGTAGATGTGTTGCTTCACCGCAACTTCTCTAGCTTTTTTCAACACCGGGACTCCTACACAGCTTCTTCACAAAATTGAAGGATTCAGATGTTCTCAATGTCTTTCGTGATGACGGAGTATAAGTTCAACAACTAAAGTGTCAAGCGCGAATGTTTTTGTCATGAAAACTCAAATTACAACCAACGTCTCACCTTCGGTGTTGTCTGAGGTATGATTCGGACGATGCTTCCTGATGGTCCCGTTCGACCCCCCCCCCCCCCCCCCCCCCCCCTNCATAAGACATGTCCTCGTTCTATATTCGCTCATGGTCACACTTAGAAAAGAACCGAATAAAGTTGGTCAAGAATTCACAAAAGNTTTCGTGGGTATTCCTAACTTGGAATGAAGTCTCAGAAGTGAGACCAACGAACGATGAAGATCGTCTACTCAGACGACGATACACCGCAAGATGTGACAAATTCCAACACAGTATGTATAAGTAATTGTATGAGTATGTAGTGTATGGGTATCTACCATTCCAGAGCCTGCTACTCTTAGAGTCACCGAATACAAAAGCATGATGGAGGCGTTTTTCAGGTCACCATGGAGATTATGACACAAAAGTCGCAATTGTCAATGGGTAGAACCCTCAAGTGACTCTGGATACATTTACCCATTCAAAATTCAATTGTAAGGTAGGACGCTTCGCAACTACACTGGAGCTACCGCCTTATAAGATTGGCCGTCCCACAGCGACTTTGATTGAAGATCTACACTAGCTGACACCGATCGGATAATATCATCGGTTGCTAAGTGGTTTCGATGAATCCAGAAACTTTTGCAACGAGTGGTTCTTCATTCAGTCGTCTGCGTACCCTGGAGGAGCTGAAGTTCAGAGGGAAGCATTAACAAAGCCAAATTACAAAAAGTATATCACGACAAACCCAGAAATTGCGCTTTTTAGGGTTGAATAAACATAGCTGAATTCCTATAGCAGATATTTATCGTCTCTTAAACTCCATTATCACCTTTACACTTTTAGAAGAAAATTTATTCACTCTATTTCTACAAATCGGTAAACAAATCACAGCACTTAAGCATTGAAACCACTCAAAGAGCACACATAATCGTAAAGCTCGAGGAATTACCAGATAGTGCCTTCCACTATTATAATACAATCAAGTGCAACCTAATAAAATGAGTACAGATATATTAGAGCAGATAGATGTAGATCGCTAATTCACAAATGTTTTGCAGATTTTCTAGGCTACGCCATTCTAGTAGAACCTATTTATGAAAAAGTATTGCAAGATATAGATTCGTCCGCTAAAAAGTGTTGGGCGCACTGTTCTAACCATTTTACATTCCCACACAATAATACGAATTAATTCACACAGACAAAAACAGTGGAAGACAGGTATGTAAAAAGCTTGTCATTATCTCTACATTTGACGAATCTGTTAACCCAGCAACGTAATACTTTAAGTTATCATGTATGTCCAATTCCACAATTGCTCTTTAGTCATCATGCACAAAAACAACTATTTCTATACACATAACTACTACATTTTCCAAGTAGTTGCAAATCTAAAAGTATAAGAAATTTGCCAATCTTATTTACCTGGTCAGTTCGATATTGACATAAGGTCTTCTTCAATTACTTGGATGAACTCCTTATAGGCTCTTTCGAGATCATCATTTACGATGACGTGGTCGAACAAATCCGGATTCTGCTCAACTGGAACAATTTGGTTTCATTTTAAGAACATATAGTAAAGAATGCAGTTTTCAAAAATGGGTGTTGACCTGCAGCGAGATCTTCTCTAGCATGTTTCAGACGCTTAACGATATCTTCCTCTTTTTCTGTTCCACGCGCACGAAGACGGGATTCCTGGAGAGAGAGACCTTGCAGAGGAAACACAATATAGAGAATTGCCTAGGTCTTGGGGTAACACTGGATCTTTTTTTTCATCCGTGCGACTAACTAGCTCTGAACACCAAACTACAGAAGATGAAAAACTGTTCAAGTAGTACCTACGCAATGTAGATTCGTTCTAACTTGTTGCATAACTGCTTGTTCCATCAAGTCAATAAAAAACATTTAAAAAACATTTCGAATAAGGACAGCCCAAAAAATTACTACATTTCTACAGATTTATGGAATCCAAACGAACAGCCACAACGTCTTAGGCACAATCATATGATTAGAAATGTTCCTATTACTTATGATTTTCGCATCATTAGTTTTTCAACAGCCTAGAAAATTTTCTGCACTGAATACTGTTTTCTCTTCACCCACTAACTCGGCTCTACTTTGCGATTCTCTTAAGAAAAGTAAAAGACAAAGCACACAAGAAGTAAGCACTCCGACAATATATGAAACTTTCCCGTTTCCTAAAGTAATCCTCATTCAGTTAGGCATGAAATCCAAAGACGTGTGAATCGAACCCATTTACCTACAACGTGAAACGTGAACTTCGCCTGAGCGCTTTTTCAAAGGTAATCCTCTTCCATTTCTTTGCCAGTAAACATCGGAAACAACAACATGAAACAATCAATCGAAAGTATAATTATAGTTTCTGATCCGAGACAGAAAACCATCTTGGTGAAGAAAGAGGGTTCGCAGCTTTAATGGTTTCAAATCAAAGCAAAGCTTTTGGAAAGTGGCAGTACCAAGTATTACCATTTGAATTTTTGCACAAAATATTCCTCTTCAAAATGAATACTAACAAAGGAAAGCGCACAAAAGCTGCGATTCAAAAGGCGTTAGGAAATGAAAACGATATCGCCCACCAAGATTTCTAGCGTAGGAGGACGGATCAGAATGAAACGTGCATTAATGTGAGAGTTCTTGATATTTCGCACTCCTTGCAGTTCGATATCCAGCACGCAGATCTTTCCCGTCTGTTCCACATCGTTGACAGCTTTTTTGCTTAATATTTTCATATCATACTTCGTCAATGAAACGCATTACCGGACGGGGTAGAATGTTTTCTTTCGAAAGCTAGTAGAGAAAGAAGAGTGAGTCTCGAAAAAAAAAGTTCACGATACTTCAACGACCTATGAAGCAAGGCACCGAGGCAAGGCAGGGTAGGGGTAGTAAAACTCAGATTATCCTCGTAAAACCAATCTCTTAGGCGACTTTGCTTTGAAGAGAGACAGGAAGAGTGAAGCCGCTCACAGAAAGGCCATCTACCAATACGTTTAAGGAATCGTTCACCAAGGAGTTTGATAACGAGAAGGAAGTTTAAACAATAGATCACGACCGACCTCGTCCCATAAGTATTTCCTCCAAATGTAGCATGTTCGAGAAATTCGCCATTAGCTATCATGCGCTGCATTTCATCGTGTTCAATGAACCAATAGTGTACACCGTGCTCTTCACCATTCCTCGGCTTGCGAGTAGTATCTTAAATTACTGAATCAATACACAATCGTTCTTCAACAAAAATGTTGACAGGAACATGTAATGATTAGAAAATGAAAAAGTACAACTGTTTATATGCACCCTCGATGTATGATCTCGCCCCTTACGAGATCCTAAATTGGCACATCGAGCACCGGAGGATACGTGTTATCGCGCAGTGCAATGGTCTGCGGACTATTCATTGCATTGACCTAGCCTCCGTTCCAAATATATTTATATGCGCCTGCCTATTTTAGCTGCGTCCAATGAGCTCCATTTTTTCCGAAGCTTTTATCCTGTTTATCCCATTTGTTTTATATTGGCCTCGCACTCCACTTTTGTCTCGTACCGCAATAAAATTTGTTATATATTCTCTCACACGATGTTTCATTCAGTTGAAGTTGAATCCAATAGGTTTGATCGGCACATCGGATGAAACCCCACCAGGCCCTCTTCACTCCGTAAAACGGAGGCAATTGCACAACGCTTTTTTCATGATACGACCGTTCTGTTAGCACTCTTCCAAAGATAAGCAAAGATCGAACTTCATTCAGCCGTCAAAGAAGCACTTGTAGCTGAGGCTCAGCCAGTCTGAAACCCTGTGGACTGTAACATTGCAGACGGCAACTGATTGTTACCTTCATCGTTCGGTGACAGGCGTCGTTGACACACTGTGGGTCGATTTTTTTGAAGACCTTTCAACGTTATATATACCACCCTTTCTTGTTGATATACGAACACTTTCACTCAAATTGGTAGATACTTTTCATTAGTCTTGTTTTGTGAGGTTACTTGCTTCTTTTTGATAATTATTCCTTGTTCCTTTCTTGTTTACTACATTATGGAATAGCTTTACACGGCTCCGCTTCATAAATAACATGCTTCAACGCCACTGCGTCGTAATGTTCACCTCTAGTTACATGTATTCTTGTATGTAATAAATATTATTATTTTGAAGTCGGCAAGTAACTTGTTAACCTATGAAGTGAATTCTTAATCTCGAAGGGGTACATTGCCATAGTAAAGGAATTTGCTCTAATTCATGATGAAGCCGTGGACTACTGCAAATCTTAATTTGGTCCATCTCAACAGAGGGGTACTGAAACGATGCTGCGTGCGGTCAGAAAAATAAAACTAATAAAATAAGAAAATAAACTCTGCAGTCAGATGATATTTAAATAAAATTACCACCGCCAGAATGATTCTGATTTCAACCTATCATAACTGTTCAAACTAGCCAGAGAAATTAAAACACTTCAACACGGGTTATTATGAACATGGAAAACGATAATGCATGATGTGTGCAATTCAAGAAACCAACGAAAATCGCCCATCAATTGTGAGTTCAAACCGTGAAAAGATAAACATAAACCAATAGGCTTTCGTCGAAGGTTGGTATGCTATTCTTATCAGCCCATCATTCTCAACGGCACTTATCACTGAATCAAATTCAAAACAACAAAGTTTCAGTGCACTCTAGAAAAGGTACAGTGACGCCGGAAACTCACGCGATACGCTGAACGCAAAGCTGTTCGGGTATTCCTTCATTGCTCGAGTAAGAATCGTACTTTTGCCACCTCCTGATGGTCCTGACAACACTATTGGACGGCACGGCATGGTTCCTATATTAGAAAATCAATCAAAGAATTCTCAAGTGTGAGACTGGTAGACAAGCAACTCATTCCATTAATAAGGTCAACCAGCTGACCAGCATGCATTTTATAACATTTACGAAAGCACGAGTGACCGTGATGTAAGTCAACTTTGGAAATAAGCAAGGCAATATACTTCTAATTTTGTTCAAGGGAGACAGTAACAACGTCATGATGCTATTCTGCTGCCCCCTGATAACACATTTATATTTTTTTCCATAAGACATGTCCTCGTTCTATATTCGCTCATGGTCAAAAAGAACCGAATAAAGTTGGTCAAGAATTCACAAAAGATCGTCCGCTCGTCCTTGTTCTAATTTGTCTACATGATGACTTAGCTCTCGCCGATACTTCAAGCGGATAAGTAACGTCGACGATGATAATCACTCAACCCGTCACGGCGAATAATCCTCAGAAGCGATTCACGAAAACAAGTGGAAGGCTGTCACAATTAAGTTGCCTTTATGCCACTGGAGTGGTCAAGGGAACAAGTTTTGTTTCCTAGGTACGACCCCTGCATAATACGACCATTATTGAGAACTTCAATCGTTTGGCGGGCTCACACTGAAACACTGAACTGAAGGAGGAGGTTCGATGATAAGAAAGACCAGTATTTTATGATTCTTCATTGTTAACATAACTAAAGTTGAACAGGCCCCTGAACAAAAAATTAACAGTATGTGACTATCTCTAACAGAAGGAAAGAAAGAGCCTCCGGAAATCGCATTTTACTACTTGCAAGTTTATAGAAGGCTTATAAACCCAGCGAAAAAAAAGAGGTTGAAATAAGAAGAGCTCTTGTGAGGCCTGAGTAGTGGGTGACAGCTTCAGCACTGCCAAAGCTTCAGAACCGCTGTGGCCGTCATTTGTTCGTGTTAGAGCAGTCGCTTCTTCGTAAAAAGTCCACCCGCAAAACCTCCCCTAACTGCCAACACTCGTTATCGAGGCGCACTTCATTTTCATTCGCGTTATTACAGCCTCATGGACGCTGTTTTATAGGCTGGCCCACGAAATGTTATGTTCCTAGAATATTTCATTTGATTGCACGTCGGACCACATTCAAGAGTTCATGAATTACCCTAAAATTCCATAGATAAGAGCGGTTGAAACTACCGGTGAAAAACGAATTAGAATGAAATTGAAATTGAATGTAGTCACCCTCTAACTTTATCGATGGATAAATTAAACTTTAGTAAACAATTCATATAGAAAAACAGCGATTTTAATGGATCGCTATTTTTCTATATGAATTGTTTATTAAGTGGGCGGGGTTTGGAGTTAAGAGGCGGAGCTTCTTCTTGACTTCTTCTTCGGAGTTTAATTTATCCATCCATCAAGTTAGAGGGAGACTGCATCAATTTCAATTTCATTTCTATTCATTTTTCACCGATAGTTTCAACCGCTCTTATCTATGGAATTTTAGGGTACTTTTTTTCTAGTTATTCTACCGATGCGTCTAAGTGAATGAACCTATTATGCCTACACTTAGCTTGAACCCCCTATTTCAGGCCTTTAGTCCCAAAATGAACGCGCTCAGAGTCTGATTCCAATGCAGCCAAAGAATTGAGCTAATGTTTAGCACTTGAAGACTATTTAGATTTCGGTCCTCTCGCAATCTTTATAATGAAATGAACCATTGCGAACTAATGAAAACAAGTGGCCTGTCTTAATTCCCAGGCAATACCTGCACAACAGCGAAAATTAAATCTTTGCTTCCACGGAGCTAAGCATGGTTCCAGAGATATTCGTCGAATCTCAAATACGCTGTCTCGATAGGTGTGATGCTATGGCGTGTGTTAGAGAAATACACGCTCGACACACGCTTCTATGATCCGTGCACTGCTTTGCGATCAAAAACCAACCCACATTATCTCACTTTGCTTGGCAATATCCAATAGAAATTCTACCAGTTTGAATTTCACAGGCAAAATTTTTGCCCCCCCCCCCTTTTAACTACACTTTCACCAAAAAATGTAACTGTCCAGGAAGTAATACCGCTGTAACAACCAAAGAAACCTCAAACCGAAAAACAATGCGGTAGTTCACGAACACCTTACCGGTGAATTCAGCTACCTTCTTTATTACAGCACTCAACGGCCGATACCTGCGACATGTCACAAGCATGGTCCACGATCACGTGAAGTTAGTTCAATGCATTGTCTCTTGAAGTATTTTTCGAAGTCATTGAATTGGAGACGATTCAGATGAACGTAACCAAATGATAGTTCACAGCAGAACTGGTGGGAATTGAAGCGACAGCGCGAGCAGAGGGAGGAGTTACGCGTCGTCATGGGGCGCGCGCAAACGTGACGGCGAGCCATTTTCGATGACACTTTGTAAATGGGGTGCTGTCTAATGCTGAGCACACAGCAATCTTAGTAGTAGTAATCTCATGGGAACACATGGGACATATTAGCGGCTTCGAAGCAGAGATCACCTCTGTGGTTTTGTCACACCTGTGTAATGCCTGTCCCTCAAAAGACCTGACTTCAAACGAAACGCTTGAAGAGAATGGTCCTTGTAGCTAAGACCAAAAGATATGGGTTAAGGGACGATTTCTTTAAGGATTCTTTGCCGAGAAATAACTACTAGAATGTTCGGATTGGTGTACCATTAAATCGATTATCAGGGGTTTTTTCCAGGTAGAGAAGCATCTGACGGGCGCAAACTCGCACAGTCACACGCGAACCGACCGGGAAACATCTCCGCGACGTCACGTCGATTGCAAGACCACGTTCCCTTTCGATCAACAGAACAAATGGTAGAGCCATTAATTAACTGGATTCGTCACTGTAGCGAAGCAAGCTAAAAAGATAACAGTACCGTGACTGCGCGAAAAATTGTCATCTCTCAGATAGGCTTTAGAAAGTGAGAATGACCCAATGAGAAGGACTATGAACTTCCTCTCTTTTTATTTAGATTAAGCAACGCGCCGTTTCGCTTATCAGTTATGACACCTTGTAGCGGAAGAGTGCAAGCATGTGGCATCATCGATGTTTTCGAGGAAGGTCACTTTTTCTCAATCGCGATGAGGATGGAATATCTTTCCTCGAAAACATTATTGATGCCACATGACACTTAATTATGCTCTAAAACATACTCTTTGGATGGCTTAATTGGAAGCCCTTAGCTTCAAGGAAATGAAGAAAATCTCGTCAGCTGCCAAGGAATAGCGCAAAGATGTGTTTAAATTAAAACTCCAGAGGTGAACTAGTGTCAAGCAAATGCAAATGCATACCGGTTCAATCGGTAGTTACATATGCAAGCCACAGCTAAGCTAGCTTACTATACCCTTCAAAAAAGTACTTGCTGCAGAGGAAATCTGAGAGCTACCAGCTGATAAAACAGAAACTGCAACCATTTGCTAGCAAAAAAATCTCCCTTTTCTTCACCGAGCTCGCATGACAACGGCAATGCCTACTTTAAATACTACGGACCGGACCGACCATACACAACAACTGAAATTCAGTACTGGCACTACTACCTCCGTCAGGTGAGTGCTTCTTGATTGGTTTACTCAGCAGTTTAACCAAACAGCTGTATTGATGATTATATCATGGGAATTACAAGCTATTTGGAATAAAATCTTTTCCTTGTATAACATATTTGCAAAACTAAAGAGTAACACTTATAATTATACTAAGGATCGAAGAATATGATTAGCTCTACCGATAAAATCTCTTCCACAGAAAAGCAAAAAAAACAAGGGGTAAAAAAAGAGAAGATGGAGATGTAGTTATCTGAACTGAGCTCAGAATTGAGGAGAGAGCTACACTAATAGGCTGTGCAACCATATTGGAAAAAGGTGCTATGAATTTGGGATGTGGGAGGAGTCAAATGAAAGCACGAGATGATTCTGCTTCATCAACGAAAAGTGAATGACCCCGCAATCGAATCAAGATTTCTGCTCATCTGTGCAGCCATAAAATTGCATGCCAAGTTAGACGATACATAAATTAGTTATAAAGTAATGTAAATCTTTCTGTCCTCTCACAGTACTGCACAGATATCATGATTTGCGAAAATCGATAAACTTCTAAACGGCAACAAAAATGAGGTGTTTTGTTATACTAGCAAGACATGTCTTTTCAACTGCCTGGTATTCCTTGCAACTTCCTACTATGAGAGGTGCAAAAAATTGCTCTGAACTTTAACTTCAGAGGAAAAATCAACTTATAATCTTGGAACTCTCTATATGCCTACCTTTCAGTTTCATGCGTTTTGTGATTGGCAACAAAATAAAAAGTGACAGAAGGTCGAGACAGTTTAGAAGGATGCCCACGCGCGTCACCGCTCGAGCCACATGTCAGTCGCGGCTTCACGAAGGTCAATTGGCGGATGAATGACAAGATAACGAAAGATAACGCACGTATTCACATAGGTTATCTAAAAGCTCGCCACTGAATAGTGTCCAATTTCCTAGTTGGGACGTTCATAACGATAAATCTACAAATTGACTACTGTGTATGCTTTCTTCGGCTCTTCCAAGTTTTCAAACTTTATGACCTCAAATTACGACAAGGTCAAGGAGGAGGTGGCTTGCTCATTGTCCGCAGATCTTAGTTTCTGCGTGCTTGATCTAACGCTCAAACGATTTGGATTAAAATAAGCCTCTTGTATACGGGTCAGGAGGGTCTCCTGGTCTAAGGACTGAATGTTTTTTTCGACTTTCAGGCTCTGACGAAGGCGAACTTGCCGAAACGTTAGCCCTATATAGTTTAAAATCTTGGAAAGGCTGAAGCAAGCATAAATACTAGTCACAGGTCATGATAAGATTAAGAGAAGGTCGATCGCGGTATAGTCTACAAATTGTTGCCTCATGGGTAAGGTATCTGAAAAATGAATGCAAATAGATTGGTGGGTCTCGCGTAAGCCCTAATATTGCTTAAAGACAAACCGATCGAACTTGTTCATCTTTAGTATATCCTACAACGATGAGACAGAATCTACTTCATTCCAGGCAAGCCTGGATCAGGAAGGGGTGAGTAATTTGAATGTCATAGAATATTCTGGCTCAACTCTAATGGGAAACAGCCCTTTAATGTGAAGATTTTTTCCCTGAATAATACGAGAAATGGTTGAGAAGATATGAAAATCTTGAAGCGCTCGCCATAACGAAACACTGTTATTCTATAAAAGCTAATCACCAATCAGCTTGAGTGCAACTCACGGCCGTCAGCCCCTTAAGGAACATCTCGACACGATTACGTCTTCATTGCTAATCTATCCAGATGAATACTTCCTAAGCCTTCAGGATACCATGGTGACCAGCGTTTTGAGTGGTTGACATATATGGCAGCGCAAACCACGCTATAACTACCGTAGTACGGAAGCTTCCTTCGATGAATTATCAGGATCGGTAGATACTTTCACACGTCCGCTTCCGTGTTTCGGCAACATGCAGTTAATTTGGAATGATAATTTGCCACACTCTCCAAAAAACTTGGAGATAGCAAGATCGAATCAGGAGTCTATTCAGTTTCATTCACTGAGCCTTCTAGCTGAACTCGAAAATGTAAATGACTAATAATGATAAGTTACATTGATGGGGAAGACGGTACAAGAATCCAGGAACCATTAGTTGGAGTTAAGAAGTGGTAGTAATGTGTTACCCTGGCTGATAACTCTAAAATCCGAACACGCACTCTAACAGCACAAGGAGCCAAGAAGATTAGAACCTACGGGTTTGCTCCATCAAATTCACTATGGTAACGACGGTGGCTGGCGAACTTTCAGCAACGTGCATATTTTCATCAAATAACGAGACACTGGCACTCTCAGCAGTCGGGATACTATTATCGAACCTAAAAAACACAACACTGAATAAAGGAAGATGACAACTATTTAGGCAGGTTAGAACAACAATTAAAGGAAACCTGAAGACAAAAAAATAACAACATGAATAATCAAATGCTGGTAATGTAGACTCTCGCAAGGGATGGCTGCTTTCAGACTTCAACGACGAGCGCGCGTTCGACCGATGGTGTTGCTGGCTATGTGTTGACTCCACTGGACGCCGATGGATCACGTGCCATTGTTTTCAACAAGTGGCTAGCGCCGTCGTCGGTCAGACGAGCGCTCGTCGGCTGCGTCGTTGAGTCTGAAAGCAGCAAATCCCCACACGTTTCTCTCCTAATGAAGTGCTCTTTCTAAACGAAACAAAAGAAACCAACATATTCATGAGCTTTACAATAACGTAGCTTACTCTTTTACGGGTCGCGTTGATAGCGAATCAACGAGAACTTCGTCCTCGATACTTCACGACGAAGCGTCCGTTTCGTTTCTACGCAAAATAAACGTCACCCGTCCCGTCTTTCTTGCCCGTAGCCCTTTTGCTACGCGTCTTATATGTTACGGGTGAGAATTGACGTGTTCAGATTGGGCTGGGCCCAAGGCCTATATCATCAACAAAGCTTGGTTTTTGAGCATTCTGTGCTTTCTATCTTTGCATACTTATTGCAAAACGANAACGAAATCAGTGTCGGTAGGTTTCAGCACTCTCAACGAAGTTTGCAAATGTTTAACGTTGTTGCTGCTTGGAATAATGCGAAATAGTCGTCATCTTTTTTCTTGCTTGTGCCCCGGCATAGGTTTGTGATTAGAATACACGTGTGCCGTGCGAGGTTGCTAGGTGGAACAATTTCCTACTTATATAATCGGCTAAGTGTGTCTGTTGGTGTGTTTGTGTGTGTATGTGTTTGTGTGTGTATGTGGGTGTGTCTGACCGGAAATTCATAACTCCTGTCCCCGTGGACCGAAAGTGTTCAAACCTGGTAGGAGTACAGGCGGCAGGATGGAAACACTTTTAGTGGGTGGTGGGACCGAGCTCCTCCCAAAGGAGGCGGGGTTTGCGAGGAATAATGCTTGAGCGAAAATGTAGAACTCATATCCCCGTGATCCTAGAGCACTCAAACTTGGTAGGAGTAGGGAGGGTAGGATAGGAACACTAATGGTGGCTGGTAGGAGCAGACCCCGCCCACAGTGGGCGGAGTTCGAGCGAAAATTCATAACTTCTGTCTCCGTGGACCTGGAACGTTCAAATTTGGTAGGAGTTATGGGAACAGGATGGGAACACTCTGGCATGAAAGGCCACAGGAGCGGTGTTTGCGCGAAAATTGCCAATTTGGCCAATTGCGCGAAAATTTCACGGAGGTACGCTTCCTTAGCCCACCTGTCCTTTTTTATTCTGAATAATCGCCTTTGTGATATTATACGGTGTTCTTACCGGACACAGCGAAGGTGGCTTACAGAAAAAATCGCTTCCAATTCGGAGCTAATACTGAGGTGTAGAGCTTTCAAGGAAAAAGGAGAATCCTAAGTGTTATTTACGCATAGCTAGTTTCTTACAGAAAGGAGGACTGCCCGGCGAAGCCGGGCGACATCCTAAGAAGGAGGGAAGCCCGGCGTTAGCCGGGCGGCCCGACTGGTATCATATTAACGGCCTAAGTTTTCGGCGTGATCGTCTTCTTCAGAGGCCTAAATGCAACATGAGATGATTTGCACAATCCAAAAAGCGCGTTATCTTCCTTGCCACATGTAGTGACGAAATCGAAAGCCACAATTTGAAGGATACCCACCAGGGTTCCACCGCTCAACGGGAAAAATCCGCTGTAGCAACAGGCGACTGTCAGGAGCGACTGAAACTCACTGCTTCCATGTAAGACCTTCTATGATCCTCGGCATAAGTGTGTTACTGAGTTTATTGTTTTCTTGAACTCTTCACGAGGTTTGTAAATATGGTCCATTAGGCTGACGTTCCGGCGGAATCGTCTTCTTCAGAGCTTGGATAGATCATAATATGTAGCTATCCGATCAAACGTCTCCACCAACTCGCTGAAGTTCAAGACCTTCAGGGCACGCAGGTGATCGAAAGGAGAACCACTCACCGTAACTTTGAGTATTCCTCGAAACCACCAAGCAATTGATGATACTAACCGACCAGTGTCAGCTGGTGTATGTCCTCGTTAAAGTCTCTGCGGGAAGGCCAATCTTACATGATGTGCTCCTAAACAGGACGCGAGAAAAACCGACTGGAAACTGGCTTCCTTTCTTACACGTTCAAGTGAGGTTACAGGGCGATATGACTTTTACGAAGTGGTGCGGAAAGCCTATCAATATGAGCATAATTGTCTATTAAAACTCAGCTCATCCTTTTTCATAAAATAGAGCGGAAGTTAGGAATATGTGCCGCTCCGCTAAGAGAGTCTGCACTGGAGAGGATGAGCGGAAGGAGTCGTTTAAAGTGGCACGCGAGATTGGTCTAATGGCTACTACAGTTATCCAACTACACGGGGATACATACCTCTATTGAAGGAAAGACTCCTTCTGCACCACCATTATTTCTGATGAGGTCAACACCTGCATTAGAAAGTGTCTAAAGAGATCGGGTTTGGAAAGTTTAGTTGCTACTGTAAACGTATCACCCTTCAATCTGAAGAATCATTTGGTTTGGAACAGGCTATACGATCGCCTATGTACAACCTCGAACTGTGTAGTTTGTCCAGCTGGAGGGAAGGGTGGTTGTAACATGTCGGGGCTGGCCTACGAAATTACTTGCCGTGAATGCAGTGATGAGTATGTTGGGGAAACGGCAAGACTCCTCTACGTGAGGGTCAAGGAGCACATAGATGGTATGAGACGATTGAAAGAGTTCACTGTCTCAGAGAGTCAGCGAATTCAGAAGCGTAACGGAGGCGTTTTTGAGGTCACCGTGGAGGTCGTAGCGCAGGAACCGCACGTGTACGCGAGTGAAGCCCTCGAGGCATTTTGGATACAAGTCACCAAACCAACAATGAATCGTAGGGAGGAATGCCTCGCAATCACGCAGGAGCTGCGGCCTTATATAAAGTTGGCCTTCCCGCAGAGACTTTGAATGTAGACCTACGCCAGCTGAGACTGGTCGGTTGTTATCATCGGTTGCTGGTTGGTTACGAAGAATCCACACAGCTACGGTGAGTGGTTCTCCTTTAATTACCTGCGTGCCCTGGGATTCTCGAATTTTGGTGTGGCAGTGGAAACGTTAGTTTGGATAGTCATAAATTGTTATGATCTTGCTAGGCTCTGAAGAAGGCGATATCGCCAAAACGTCAGCCTAATAAAGCTTATATACAAACCTCGTGAAGAGTTCAATAGAATAATAAACGCAGTAACTCACGCACTAACTTGCTGTCTCTCTCGCACTCGTTATGACGAAGAACACATTATAGTGCTACTAACGGGGGAAGGGTACGACATAGGTCACACTGGCCATTCAGGATGAGATGTTCACCAACATAAGTGCTTCCAGACGCTGATTTCAAATCTGGGTTCTAAATCTGAGAAATGATTCTGGGAACAAAGTTACGGGTGCTGGTGTCATGCCAGGTGTCATGCTGTTGATTTTCCTTGATAAGCGAGCCGAGCACGAGCCACGATAGCGCAGTTGGGAGGACGGTGGAATATTAGGCGTGACGCAGATGTTTGTGTCATTAATGCATGCGCTTGCTTTGCTTTTCTATAAAAATTTTCTAGACGCTGCAAACGCCTTTACGAATCATATAAACCACCTACAGCCCTCCTTCATGTTTAGCGAACCAAGAACTGCTTATACTAGTAAATTTTTTCGTTGCCTCCTGAGACACAGTACGAGGGCACATAACCCTTTCACGCAAGATGTTGTTAATTAATATGGTAGGTTTATGCCCTTTCAACGGAGGGCGGTCGAATGACTCATCCGACCATAGCGCTTTTTAAATGAAGCAATGCCCTAGCTATGGATAGGAATAAGCTGGTACATTCTAGCTGAAGTTTATATAAGAAAATCCTGTCAGAACAACAGGTGAGCATTTTACGTGCAGATATGACAATCCGACCCAAAATGTTCGAAACAGAAAAGCTTCCACCATGAGATCAATGTATGAAAAAAGTTCACCACACTCGTGCCTAACACAGTTCCCGTCTAGTAGAAATGTTAAGCAGCATTGTACAGGAACTTCGAATGCTTCCGAGTCCCTACTCAGGTATCCTGCTGAAGACAATGAATAAGGACGAAGTTTTTTGAAATCTTGGTGCGCTTAAAAGCACTAGTGAGATCATGGAGTTGCGGCGAGAGACTCAAATTGAGAAGTTGCGCTTGTTGGGATGGCGGGTACTTCAATCGCCCTGCCAATCGGCAGAGCACCCTGAACTGTTTCATGGTCCTTAAACAAGCTCTATTAGTCAACATTCAGTAAGGATGAAGGCAAATCTGTTGATCCAATGCTTGATCTAAACAAATCCAGCAGAAGTTTCTATTGAAGCTCCTAACATCTCAAGTACCCGGCGTAGAAGGTGTAAGAGAAAGTAGAAGGATAAAATAGAGCGAATAGAAGGGTGTATGCACCCTCCTATTCGGTCTGTGGAGGCAATGATAAAAATTTGTCTCAATAAGCAGTTATTGGTTTTCTAAACCGATGGAGGGCTATAGATAGTCTTTATGATGCGTGAAAGCGTTCTGCAAGCGTATAGGACACTTTTTTTTTATAGAAAAGCAAAGCAAGTGCATGCATCAATGACACGAATCCTGTGTCACGCCTAACAATCCGCCGTCCTCCCAGTTGCACTATCGTTGCATTTTGACTAATGCTCGGTTCGCTTAAGAAAGCAAACCACTAGCATGACACCTGAAAAAAATGAACCAGTAACTTTGGTCCCAGAATCATTCAGCAGATTTGGAACCCGCATTTGAGATCAGCGTTTGAAAGTACTTACGCAACTCGCAGTGCGGTATATATGGCAAAGGATCGTTGGTTATGGACGGACACTCATCCACCATTCATTTTAGGATTTCTTTGAAGGAACCAGAATGCCTCTAGGGTCCTTTTCGCTGAAATTTCCGTCCCGTGCGCTAATATCGTGCTTTTTACTCCAAAGTTGTTGCCGTTGTGCTCCCCAATTTTATGCCTACCAAGCGCCGTCATCAGGATGCTGCGCTTCATACTAGCTATGTACTCTTTAATTTGTATAGCTAGTTGTCTTTCCGTTTCTACGATGTATGTTGACCCAGGCATTCCATCTGGTAGATCACGCCTATCAATACGCAATCACTCGTTCTTTCATAGACACAATAAAGTGCACGATATCAAAGAGGAGACGGCGATTTTACAAAGCATTAGAGGCGTTTTGGTTTATCAAAGAAATCCTGAACGGTAGGAATGAGCGACCGTCCGTAACCAAGTATCTTTTGCCGTGTATACCGCACTGCAAGGTGTGACTCAGTTGACTATAACATGATTTTCTTACCACAAGTATAATGGAGACACAGAGACGTCTCATTCGCTACTGACAATCGCTTCTGGCGGCAGCCGAGTTTTGTCCGCTTGAGCGGTGGAATATTGGTGAGTCTTTGTTCAGATTGTGGATTTTGATTTAGTCGTCACCTGAGGCAGGAAGTATAATGCGGTTTTTGTCTCGAGTTGCATTTAAGCCACTGAAGAAGGCGATTGTGTCGAAACGGCAGGCCGTCAATTTGAAAAATTATTCACCTAACACTCGCACACACAGGTGTATTCTAATCATAAAGCAAAGAAAGGTGATCACGAAAAGTTTGCAGCTTTTTTTTACTTTGTATATAATCAATATACTGTTCCTTGTGAGCCAGACTGATTCGTTCCTTCGTTCATTATCAGTAAATTGCAGATCCAGGTCAGCATTGAAGCGAATGACAAACAAGACGCAGGGCTAGAATGTTGCGTAATGAATAATCCAAGATATCATCTCAAATATTTGATTTTACTCTTATTAAGACCAAAAAGAGGTGATTCGGATTGCGTCCAACGAAAGGCGTTCTGGCAGCATACTAGCACGCCTTTCGTTCCTAAACAGTGCGCAGATAACATTTTGGAATATGTAGGTGATAGATTCTGTGAAATAGGAAACACATGATGTTCCTTATCCTTAAAACTGAATCCCCTTATATAATCCTTGCTACTAATTATGATAATGGTAACAACTTTAAGGATTTCCACAGTTTCCTTGTTTGAAGGGTTTTTACCTTTCTCTGCACCTTCTCTTATATTGAGCATATACCTTAGCTCACATATCTGCTTTGGGGCTCTCACTTCGTCAGTTTTCGAAAAAATGTTGAATCCTCGCAGTCATTATCAGCCGTTCCTTCTTTGCGTGTAATTGGTGAGTCCATTTCCAGGATCTCTCGTCGTTTCAACAGTTCTCGCATGACAGTATCTTGTATCGCGATGCGTGGTCAACGACCAGCCTCACGACGTTCATCTCGTCTAGATTGCAACCCTTTTTCCGTATTCAGTTGCTTGGGAATGAATGCGCTACATAACCTGCAGAAACCTGAGAAAAGTGACTACCAAATTGAATGTATGACCCACTTCAATGAGAATAGTCTTTCTTAGCAAATACAGTTTTATCCGATAAGTTCCGAAAACCTCATGTATATTTTGAGGAGAATGATTTCGAGAGAATATCTAATGCCGCGTCGACACACTTTCTTCTGACAAGAGGGTGTTCAGCGTTAACCCATTGACGACCATGACGTTTTGCGGGAAAACCGCCGCGAGGGACCGGCGCGCTTTTCGTCCACTCTCATGGTCCAGCATGACCATTTTTTTGAAGTTTATAAGAGATATTTATAAGTGTTCGGAATGTTTCCTCGAATGGGTTTGAAAGGAATGCCCACACTGAGTGTTTATTGATCCTCATTATAGAACCGGCACTCAGTCTAGTGGTCATTCAATTATGAGTTCAATCATTACCAGTAATCGTTTTGAAGGAATTTTTACAAGCTCTGCATTTGTTGATGACAGACAAAATGCTAATGACGGCCGTCTTTTCGAAAAATCTCATTTTTTGAAGTTGTTCAACGAACGAAAAATTCACCAAGGTAATGTACTCCTTCGTAAAGCACCCTTACAAGTGCAAAATTAGAAGATTTTCTAGAATCACGCTTTATGTAATTTCATTTAGACCTGATGTAATGTTTTGAAAAGAAAAACCGCAAAAAAGTGGAAATATAGATGAATAAAACAAAAAATACAACTGCAGTCCACATGTGGACTGCATGGTCATCAACGGGTTAAAGAAGCCTTCAGATCCCATAGTACACGTGTATTTCTCACTATTAGTAGCGAAGAAGTTGAGAAGGGTCAGATTATTCCCTGTATCCACTTTCCTGTGCTATGATGGTTTGAGCTGGAATCTGTGCCATCAGAGCATACCACCTGCGCTTTAGAGCACACCACTGTTGCCGCTCCTAAGAAATCTTTGGAAAAAGCCCGAACTGGAGTTTCTTCAAGAACTCTGCGTACCGTCGTTGATGAGTAGCCGAAGCACCTTTGAGCTATCACTATGAGTACAGGAGGCGGTTACACCAGGAGACCGCACGTTCATTTTGTTGGCGCGATGAATAGTTTAGAGTTTTATAGTTCAGAGTTTTATAGTTCATAGTTTATATTTAGTTCATTTATAGTTCACATAAATCCACCATGTAACAATATGAATTGCGTTTTCTGCTCAACAATTACTTTGTTACCACATTTATGGCGCACCCTGTATATTTAGAGCGTTCGCGTCTGTTTGTCTGTTTGCCTATCTGTCTCTCTGTCGTCTGTCTGTCTGTCTTTCTGTCCGTCCGTCCGTCCGTCCGTCCGTCCGTCCGTCTGTCTGTCTGTCTGTCTGTCTGTCTGTCTGTTTGTCGGTCTGTCTGACTGTCTGTCTGTCTGTTTGTCTGTCTGTCTGTCTGTCTGTCTGGTAAGCATAACCCTGGTTAACGTTCTGTCTGTCTAACAGAACAGAACGTTAACCCGCAGAAGTTAAGTCAAGTTTGGGATGGCGTAGCATAGAACAAGACCAGCAGAGCGCATGTGAGCCCAGCGGAGCCGCGCCCACAGAGGGCGAGGCGTGCGCGATAGAATTTTCGGGTCGCAAATTCATAACTCCTGTTCGCGTGGATCTAGAGCGTTGAAATTTGATAGGAGTACAGGAGCCAGGTTGGGAGCACTTACGCCAGGTAGCAGAGCCAGACACCGCCTACAGGGGGCGGAGCGTGCGAGATAGAAACTTTGGGCTGGAAATTCATAGCTCCTGTTTACGTGGACGCAGAGCGTTCAAATTTGGTAGGAGTACACTCTTCGTAATAACAGTGGAACCTCGGCATTTTAATGTAAGGCATGACGGGATCATAGGTACTCGGTGACAGGAACCGAAAATAAGTGATAAGAGAAGGTGAATGACCTAAGAAAGGGCACCTACCGATCGAAATCCTCACGACTTCGATATTTACGATGTAGCTTTCGCCGTTCAGTATGTTTTATTCGATAAGACGGAATGCTAGAGTATGGTGACAAAAGTGAGTGGTAGGTGCAGTGATAGGGACCCATTAGTGGCACTACGATAAGCAGATAAGAATTTTGTTTATTCCTTGCTATTAGATTACGACCGCTAACAGCAAGGTCTGCGACTTAATGAAGGATCCTCTTTCTTCGATATGATTTGCAACAAAACTTAACCGACCGTCAGTAATTTTGAATTCTCAACTAATGATCCTACTATATCCTGTGTTTGTGTGTTTGTGTGTTTGTGTGTTTGTGTGTTTGTGTGTTTGTGTGTTTGTGTGTTTGTGTGTTTGTGTGTTTGTGTGTTTGTGTGTTTGTGTGTTTGTGTGTTTGTGTGTT
>UZAF01016625.1:47220-71997 GCA_900617895.1 Haemonchus placei
CCATCTCGAGCGTCTAGCTCTGTGTGGCTCGCCCATCGTATCGGCTGTGGCCGACTTGTCCTGGCCTCCCCCTTCATCCAGTCATGTTATAATATAATATATTATAAGTAATAAAATATGTATATACCCTCTGTTCTTTGTACCCACTTATGAACTCACGTCCCGCTACACTATCAGATATAGGTCTAATCACCCTATAATCTGATATGGAGGTCCTAGTGAGATTCTTTTATGTGGGAATTTTTGTCGATTTCAGGGTGAAAACGGGAATTTTTTTTCTTTAAGTGAAGTTTTCCTCTCCACTAAGGGTACCGAGGTTAGAAGGCTGTGCGCACCCCCTTCTGCCCACCTTACCCTACCACCCACATCCCTCTGTATTCACATGACTGTCCGACTGTATTTCACTACTTCGGCAATGGATGAACAATGGACGGCTCAGGACATGGACAATGGACTCTGCGATGTCAGATAAGTCGACTATTTTAAAGTATATACTTATGAAGAGGACGTCTCTCGAAACCGGTCCCTCGATACGTCACAATCTCTTCATCACGGGTAACGGTACTGTAGTACGTTCCGCCTCTAGAAATCTATGGGTAAGAAATACTGTGTGCGTCCGAGAACACGGTTTTTCTTGTGCAAAATGATGTGCATCCAGAGCACCTTTTGCTTCTGATATGGTCCTGGCGACGAGCTCCCTTATATCACGGCCCACCCACATTTTCAACGTATAACCCATAGTTGGGTAACCTTAAGGTGTTGATAATGCTATTGATTATGAACGCCATTCGTTTAGCATTTTCTTTTCTTTTTGTCCCAGTTTCGAACAAACCTAGGGCATCCACCTACCCGGGTATTAAAAAATAAAAAATAAACCAAAAAAAAGGATGATGAGGATTAAGTATGTACTAGTTTTCCCCGAGGACAGCTTCGAGATTAGCGTCTTGTTGCTGGTCCTAGTGCGTTCATTGGTCGTATTATTTCCGACGGAGCACCGTAGTGCAAGGTCAAATGTCAATCCCTAGGTTATTTCAAGCTTTCTTAATTGATCATGTTAAATTAGAGTAAATTCGTTATGGAGGAAGTACTCTAGAAAAAAAAATTATTATAAAATAAAAAAAATATAAACACCTTGCCCTCAGATTTTCTTTTGTATATATTATAGAAGTTATCTTATGTTACCTATAGAAGGCAGACAATGACCGCAAATCATTGTTCTGCATGACCACGACCCTATGTTAGTACTTCTGGTCTAGGAACTAGTCCAGAAGGTAGGGAGACTGTACAAATTCTAGCTAATGATAATTCTTTTTCTTTCACATATTTACGCCGATATAAATTATCATATAAGGACTCGTTCGCCATTATGACGTCGAATTAAAGAGCCCCTCTGCCACCCTTCCATCCCTCCAGGAACTGGCATGACAGGCTGCTTGAAATGCGCATATAATACGAGAAGTAGCTAATCTCGTTTCCCATTATTGTAGGATACGGTGGACGGCTCGCAGTGTTCGAGAACCACTATAGTGAGCAGGTCAGAAGGACTGCTATTAATCACTTCGTATCCAATCGAGATCGTTTATCTCGAGGCGAGACCCCAGGTCAACACTTTACAAATAAGCTGGGTTCACTAGTCGCCGCTCAGCAGCTGTTCACGAAGTCAACGATCTTTTACGATCGGTCATCGCAGGTCAGCAAAAGCTAGAGCATCAGGGAGTGACCTATGCAATGTAATAACAGTTGTGACCAATAATAGTTAGCAGCCTCTCGCCGGCTGTTCGTTGCCAATCCATCACCCAGGTAGACACATTTCAGTGATAACCTTCGAGGTCTGGATTACGGTAACTCCTCTTTGTTAATCCATCACCCAGGTAAACACATCTAAGTGATAACCTTTGAGGTCTAGATTATAATAACATGCGTAAGTCTCTGTAAAGAAGTTTCACGCCCAGATGCCAGGTATTTATTAGGTAACAAAGCCTATGCCGGAAAAATGGCACAATGTAAACCGGATGGAGCCACTAATTAGCACCTTCTGTCCAATATCAATCGAAAACCACCCAAAAACTGGTTGCTGGACATCCTTACAGGGTAACATGATTTTAAGAGTTAATAAGCTCCTTCTGTGTAGCCCAAATTTCAAAAAAAAAGGTACAGACTCGTCAGACACATCTGTTTGGTTCTGCTCCTTAGCACAAGGAGGTTGATAATGATGGAGTTAACCCTCTTGCATTTGAAAATAAAAAGGTCATTAATAACTTTGCTGCATTTGAAAATAAAAAGGTTATTAATAACTTTGCGGTGATCTTGGGAGCGAATTTTGGAAACAGTTGAGGGCAAGCTGAGTAAAATTTTTCAGCTTGTGATAGCACGTTTCAATGCCGAAGCCTGTCACCGGGTTAATAACATCCTACTATTCCTTACATTAAGGTAATGTATCCCATATGACCCAGAGCAGGCAAAGGTAATATTACAATGTATCACGTCCGTATTACAATGGTCTGACCCCGCATATATATAAGCTAGTGAATTCCTGGCTCCGCCCCATTCGACCACCTCGAGCAGTGGTCCAGCTTCTATCTTACCAGGTTCTACTACATATAGCTCTTTACAACTTCAACACTTGCGTGAGTCTCTTTTCATTAACCCACTAACAGGGTATCCTATTCTTTCAACATTTATAGTACTGATCCTGGGAATTATTTTATTTTACTTTCCCATTTCCAAAACCCTAACAGCCCACCGACACCAACCATAAAAGAGTCAACGAGACATAGATCCCCCACTTTATAGTAACGACTACTTTCTGGTTTGTAACCCACGTCCTCACCGCCAACCTATCGACGTTTCACCCTCCCTAAAAGATTTTTTCACATAATCTAAAATAACGATAACATGGACACTGCTGGCAACAATATTGCCGATCGGCTTGATTCTGTTTTTGACAAACTTTGCTTATCTTCATATGCAACTAGGCTCCCTGTTTTCTCTGGAGACAAAGGTGGTGCAGGGTTAATGCACTTCCTCGAGAAGTTCAATGAAATAGGGAATATAATGGGTTTAACGGAATCTAAAATGGTTCGCCTTCTTCCATCACATTTAACAGGAGTCGCAAAAGCAGTCTTCGAAAACTTGCCTGAATCAGATAAACGTGATTGGCGAAGGGCAATAACCAAGCTAAAAGAACATTTTTCTACTGACCACTTTCTTGACATGGCTAGGGAGAAACTTATGGGAATGCGAATGGATCCTGGTGAATCACCGGTCGTACTTTCAAATAGAATACGAAAAGAGATCTTAGACGCATACCCCGGCTCTAACTTGGCTGATGAACGGAAATTCCTCCAAAGCATGATTTTTACTAACGCCCTGCCAAATCCAATCAAACAAAGACTAAAACTTCTTGGCCCATTACCCACGGACTACGAGAGTCTAGTTTACGACGCTGAAAGAATGTGGAACCTTACTGACACAGAGACTAGCGCTCCAACTGATAATCTTTTGATAGCCAAAATCGACGAAGTTCTCAGTGCTCTAGCCCCACACGAGCAATCAAATTTTTCCATGACTCATCAAGACCATTACCCAAGGCGAAAATACCGTTACAGGCGGGAACACCCTGGCTACGATCGTTTCTGATCCTCGTTTTTTTTTTGAAGCTTTTGCTAATTCAATATCTTACTCTAATAGAGACCACGTCTAGAGAATGTAAGACAGTAAAACTTTTCTAAGGAGCAGCATCATATTATATTTTCAACGCCATAATCGCGTTTTTTTCATTCATCGCCTCAAGCATTATTCTCCAGTTTCACACTAGCTAATGCTTCCACCTCAACTTATCACAGCAAGCACTTGTGTCACTAGATGAGGAAGCATCAGACGGTATGAAACAATTAATAATCAGGCGCTCTCGCCTTTTTTTTTCAGGAGATAAGACATATCTTGAACGCTGAATTACGAAGAAGATAAACAGAAATCTTCCTGTAAAAGTCGTCATAGACAGCCACCAATAATAAGTTTAAACATATTATTCCAATTTTGCCGCAATGTCGCGACTCGTTCGAAAACCCTTTGAATAGGCGGTTCAAAGGGACCACACGCAGCGTATACCCCACTTTTTTTCTAATCTCAAAAACAAAAAAAGTAATACGCCCTTATGCTAGTCGCTCTCAGCAAGACTAGTATTCGCTACACAGTATTTGGATGATGTCCGTATATCAGTCGAACCTCAGTGTGCATAGACTGATATTCGTATCACAGTTTACATACCAGTTCGAAAATACTTAACATAAGTCGTCCTGGTTTTGCTACTGTTATAGACTTCAATTACGGCACATTTTGTTTGGTCAAGTTATCATAAGCCTTGTTATATTGTCTTATTTCGCTGTAACCCCTGTCACATACAATAGATCAAAAGAATTGTCTAACTCGTAGAATTAGCCTTGCTATGTTATTATTGAGACCGATTTCAATTATCATGGTGTATAAGGATAACTCATAGGTTAACTGATCACCTCTGCAACCAATTCGTCAAAATCCCATACATATGTTGTTATATGACGCTTACATCGAACGACACTATTATAACGTTTATCCGTATCACTACCCTACCACTTCTTTTCGGCTCGAGGTCGAGCCTTTTCGAAGGTGTGGCGAGAGCCCTCATGGACAACACCCATTTTTAGTACTTTCTAGCTGTTTCTGTATAACGCAGTTTGTCACCTGTCTCGTCCACATTACTACACGATCAACAGCAGTACGATATTCTAGGATACGTATTCACTCCATACTTTTTCATCAACTTTCCATCTCTCTCCTCGATGAAGTACAGTACCGCTTGAGAGCTTATTTGAAGCTCGAGGACGAGCTTACTGTAAGGAATGGAGATGTCGTATCCTCGCTGACCAACCGCCATCAGGACGAGACCACCTGTTCACGGACGTTATACGGGGCCACTATAAAACGAGCCAGATACCGGCAACTTGGCCTCCACACATCTCGAGCGTCTAGCTCTGTGTGGCTTGCCCATCGTATCGGCTCTGGCCGACTTGTCCCGGCCTCCCCCTTCACCCAGTCATGTTATAGTTTAATATATTTATGTAAGGAATAAAATATGTATATACCCTGTGTCCAGTGTACCCACTCATGAACTCACGTCCCGCTACGCAATCAGTTATAGGCGTCATGAACCTGTAATCTGATAGGCTCAACAATTAAGAAGTTGGCGGAGGTGGAAATGGTCTTCATTGAAACTAAATGTGCTAACCTGTAAATTGGAGAAAGAAGAGCTAAACATGAAAACGAATCAGACAACCAATATCAAAAAGAGTAGTGAAAAGTTGAAAGCCGAAAAAAGAGCGGATCTATTCATATAAACATCATGCAAATCTTCTTCGTCAGTCTATGACTGGATAATACCAAGCGTAGTGTTACGGTAGTTGCAATTAATACGTAATTGCAGACCGCGAGGAGGGGGGTGTGGAAATAGATAGCACCCACTCGGTGGTACGGTCCTGTCACTTAAACGTTGTTGCACAGACGTACAACGTATGAACAATAAGGAAAGCTATTTCCCTGAAACTTTCGATCTATCAGAGACGATTTGAAAGGTAAGTTAAGCAGACTTTCTTACTGCGTATAGTATTTTGAATTACACGTCTTATTCTTCATGAGTTCTATTTAATTATTGTTTGATTGTTGAGTTATTGTTTTGTCTGGTTTTATTTGTTTTTTTTTAAGTTTCAACTGCATGAGATGAATTGTATATGCACATACCTGGTGAAAATTTCGTTGGGGAGGAACATTATTTTCAAAAATTGAGCGCTAGAGCGCAGAGAGGGAGCGTTAGACGACTTCGCGAGGAGGCTTAGGTGAAAACTATATTTTTAGGTTAGGAACTGTCTCTAAGCCCGAGTTAGGGCGACTACTCCTTTTTTTGCTTTAGCGCACAGTGCTGGAAAAGAGTGGTGCCTCCGTTTCCCTCTCCCCCAACACCTTGCAAACTACATTTTCTTCCACTACCTTTCAAAATGCTTGTACATGCTATTTTGTTATACAGCTGTTTCAGATGTCAGTTATCGATCATACGATAGCGGAATTGCGGGAAAAAGTACGAGCTCTGACCGCAGAACTAAGCTCATACAAAGTTGAGCCGAAAAGTTTGAATCACTCTACAATGGTCCAATCGCGGCAGAAAATCGAGAAAATGAGTGCGGAGGTGAATTATTGGAATTAGTTCCCTTAAAAATCGTGAAGGCTCATCTCTAAATTCGTGTGGTCGGAATTCTTAGGCGACTTGTTAAGGTTGTTGATTCCAATCCGTACAGTCGGCTTATGGCTCTGAAAAGAATGGGAATAGTGAAGGATTACGAAAAGATAAGGGAAAAGGCAGTAGCTGTGGTTGGGATTGGAGGTAGTTTTCTTGAATTCATATTCTCATTGTCCCTTGCTCGGCTCTTTTGATACTGGGAATTCGAAATTTTATATCTAAATAAGCTTTTTGCGATAATGTTGCTTTAGGGGTGGGCAGCGTTGTAGCCGAAATGCTCACGAGGTGCGCCATCGGAAAGCTCATTCTTTTCGACTACGATAAAGTGGAGTTGGCTAACATGAATCGACTATTTTACCAACCTCATCAATCAGGACTTAGTAAAGTCGAGGCTGCAAAGGACACTCTGACGTGAGTCAAGTCAATTTACCTTTGCTATTCAGCTCCAATCCGTATTTCCTTTAGCGTTTCCTTTATTTCTTAGTCATCCCGAAATGAAATGCATGTGCTTCGCTGTGGTTGTGACCTAGCATTATCGTTTAGGGGTAGTACACGGTTCATTACACTACCGTCTCCTTCTATACTTTCTTTCCCTTCTCTATATAGCAAAATACAATTTCAATACATTTCAACTCATACGGTAGTAGTACTTCCTCACTCATCTGCTTTTTTTCGCCCGAGGTTCAGCGAACCATCTTATCAACTTCGGGCTTCATGACAATGACTTTCAGTCTTTCCTGGACTGCCATGATTTCTCTAGTTCGTATAGTATACAGGAGCTCTCAATACTGAAGATTGCATACTTTGTAAACATTATATAAGTGAGGCACCTTCAGCAGGGTCCATATGCCAAGACTAGAATGTGCCACATATTGAACGTCTAGCTATCTCATGTTCGCGTGCGATCGAAAATGTCTTTCGAAGCTCTCGCACTTTGGCTATACCTAAATGCGGAGTATGCAAAGCAAAAGTGTCATAATATAGCTCTAAGTGTCTAAAAGTTCCAGCTCACAAACTACCTAGATATCTCTCGTGTTCTAGAGGTTAAAATATAAACGAGCATGTCATCTCCCTCGTGGTAAGAGGCAGTTTTTCTAGGCATATCAATCCAGATGTCATGATCGAGACGCATAACTTTAACATAACTTCCGTGGAGAACTTCAATAAGTTCGTTGAGAGAATACGGTTAGTTCATTCCTAATAGGTGCAAAGGACTTTTACATGTTGCGCTCATTACAATGTATCATTTTCTTAAAGATCAATTTAGACATGGATCCTTAACGGGCGGAAAGGTGGATCTTGTATTGAGCTGTGTGGATAATTTTGAAGCACGGATGACTGTCAACACAGTAGGACTTGTCATGAATGCCTGGCGTTTCTTTGAAGAATTCAGGTTTCACCTCTACGGGTGTAGTTTGACTTTAGGCGTGCAACGAAGAGAACCAGGTGTGGATGGAATCAGGTGTGAGTGAAAACGCAGTTTCCGGTCATATTCAGTACATCGAACCTGGTCGGACTGCATGTTTTGCTGTAGGTTTTTATTTGAGCAACGGCTTGGGTACAATTAACGAAATTTCTGCTTTCTTACTAAAAGCGCTCGACATGTAAGCCCTTAATTAGTGGTGGGATACAGCGGGTCCTTATGCACTCATCACTGGCAAGTTGTTGGGCTGAAGTTGTTCACAGCTTGAACAGTGACGAGTGTGCTAAGGCATACTCAGCTTCTACATCGCTTTGCATTCTGTCCAGCTGATCTTCATTGGTATCAGTCATTAAATTTGATTAAATGAAGAGCTTTATCTTCATTTCTTTCCATTCCAGTGTGTACCGCCTCTGGTTGTTGCTTCAAATATTGACGAAAAAACACTCAAGCGAGAAGGTGTCTGTGCTGCATCTTTGCCAACGACGATGGCAGTCGTAGCAGGTTTTCTCGTTCAGAACACTCTCAAGTACGTAAAACATCCTTTCGCTTTGAGTAAATGTTACCTCTGTAATATATTATTGTTACTATTATATTTCTTCTTCTCCCACTAATTAATTTGTCCCTTCAAGATACCTCCTGAATTTTGGTGAAGTGTCCATGTACGTGGGCTATAACGCGCTTGTTGACTTTTTCCCTCGGCATGAAATGAGGCCGAACGATCAGTGTGATGATCGTTTTTGCAGAAAACGGCAAAAAGAATACCAGGTAAGTCTAAAGATATCGAATATCTCTCATTTTTAAATGCTAAATCACAATAGCTCATCATAATGACTGCTAATTCTGTTCGTTGATTCTGGAACTTTTTTAAGATGAAGAAGAAGTCTGAAGCTACAGAAGAGAAATCAGCTGCTTCTCCAGAGAAGGAGATTGCTCATGAGGATAACACATGGGGTATTGGTATGTGTCTTGCTATATACACATGCCCAACTGTAATTTAACCTTCAAAAAGATTCAGTTCAACAGGGCTTAAACTTATGCTCTGCTCTGAGGCGCACTCTAGTCAGTAGGACCATTTCACAGAAACTGGTAGAATGTGAGTTGGGGGAGAATTTGCAATACGCCGAAATGATCATGAATTTTGCTCACGTGGGACCTCTTTACTATAGGATCCGAAATACTACCTGTTTCTCTTAGCGTTTCGAAGAAACACCGATCGAGCTTTATAAACGCGAAAGTAAATAAAATAGGTAAAAGGCTCCCAACTAGCTGTTCTGAGGCTATGATTTTGCCATGTGGTCTCCATATCTCAAACTTTATTTTGCTCCTTCTAAACGTATTGCTGCCAAGTTGTGAAGACTTCCAGAGATACCATGGAAAACAACATTTGAATAAGTTTGTCAAGATCAGGAAGACGTAGGTAAATAAAGCAGCTTTACACTGATGATAGGAAACAACGCTCGTTCAGTGGGACCGGCGCGATAGTATTCCAAAGGTCGGTCATGAAAAGTTAAGCCTGTTGTGGGAGCAGATTAGTTCACTTGTAAATCGTCCTACTTTTAGTCCGCTACATCCCCTGGTTTGATGTATGGCTCATGCTATCCTATGGGTAGATGTATTCTTACAAGTTGTATTTTTCCTCTTTAAACCTGGCAGTAGTTGAATCGAAAACCTTTCTTTACATTTTCTCCAACACGTTCTGTGCAAGCTATGAACGAGGTCTTGCTATTTTTTGAGAATCCCTCGCACTGATATGCTTCAGAGCTCGTCGACGAGTCTCAGATTGAAGAGAAACCGACGGTGGTTGGAAATGGACTTGAATATGCATACGAACTTCCCAAAAAAAGTGAAGTCAGGATAGAGGTTTGGTGGTTGGAAATAAGTCATGTTTTGCCGTGTAACACTGTAAAGGTGACTTACAAACGTTGCTAACGAGTCAATTCTTCCCAATTTAGTCCACGTCAGAAGAACCATCTGAAAAGTCTAAACAGGAGCTGGCGGCTTTGATGTCTCAGTTGAAAGGTTTACAGTAGAGTGAACTCGTTTTCTCGGTACACTCAAATTTTGCTCGGAACCGTAGTACTACACTAGCGTGGTCCTCTTTTTCAATTTGTTCTGTCTTTTTAAACTTGTTTTACAAGTTATGGTGTTGTTTTTGATTTCTCCTGGTGTCTGTTGGGAAAAATGTGATATTTATTTATTTTGAATAAAAAACAACATAATTATATGCATGAACCCCAACAAGATGCAACTCGTTAATACTACACGTTCAGTTGTGACCATAGGCGAAGTATAATTTTGAGGCTAGGGCAAATTAATTACCGTTAACTGCTTAAAACTTAAGCAGGATCAGTTTGGCGCAATGGGAATCGCAACCAGGGACCGTGGACCTTCAGCGGTTCAAAAACTAGTCAGCTACCACCTAATGATCCGATTTCTTCTAATTATATTGATTTGCGCCGTCTTAAACTCTCCTATAACCTCAGAAATACTCCATGATAAGCATTTCCACAGAAACGATAGAACCATCTTCCTATTGTCTCAGATTGGTTTTCTTCTTCCATTATTGATTGCCTAGGGCGGAGGTGGTGTAGTGGCAAGAGGCGCACTATCTCACGGTCAGGGGTCCGAATCCCGGATCGATATCCGCCAAGCTCAACCAAGCCTTTCATCCCTCCGGGGTCGGTTAAATGGTACCAGACTCTTTTGGGAGGATAAAAGCACTGACTTTACATCGGCTGACCACCGCAAATCATTATATAGGGCACATACGCACTCATTATGCCACTACGATTCTGAAAGGAAGTTGAGTGTGTGGGCGCATCCCTCGGACGGAATGATCAACGCCAAAAACTTTATCCTTTATCTTCATTATTGATTGCCTACATGCAGGCAATGGGAAATGGGGGTAATGGCTGATGTTTCCCGTAAAGGACTCTTTTGTTGACCAATGTCTCGAACTACCATATGAGAATCGCCAACAAGATGGGCCTGTTAACAAACAACAACAACAAAACTGTCAGCAAACAAAGATCCTCCGATCGTTGGATTANTAAGCTGCTTTTTCTGTCATCTTATATGTAGTATAAAAGGTCCATGATAAATCGGAATTCGCAAAGTCTACTTGTGTTTTCATTTTTGACGCACCCTCGCCAACTGCAAAGTAATTACGCTTCATTAGGGAAGCAAAGGTGCTTGTACGCACTGCGAATTCTCACTTAACAAGCAGTGTTAGGTGTGTCTCTAGTTGCTCGATCGAAAATTGAAAAGTGATAATATGAATCTTTCGAAAGAATGCTGGTAATTTTGAAAAACCTCTCATACATCGATTCGACACAAAACACATTAAATAAGCCTCAAAGCTCCAGAAAATTTCAGTCATCACTGCAAAATTATTTGGATCAATTACTCAGAGATCGTATTTCGAAGGTGGGCCTAGACGTATTTCTTGTGACTCAGCGGTCATACAAAGATATTCGCCAAGTAGTGTACATATTACAACACTAGCCACTTGCACACCCCACCACAGTAATTGTGTAGGAAACGCATGATTGTAGACGATAACAATGAGCAGATGAAATATATGTAGGGTACACGAAAAATCCAAACACTGTTTGGCACGTTGGACGACAAATCTCATCGCGACCCCACATGAAAAAGTCGCTAACAGTTGCACGACCACCATTACCCGGAGAGCCTGTAAAAAACCCTATCATCATCACCTGAGGAACCGTGAAAATCTTTTCGGTTATGACGAAGACGATGTAACATATACACACATTAACTGAACTGACACACTTGGATGAGCCTCTATAGTCGTAGCACACCTTAAACACCCTTGTCTCTGAAAGAGGGTACCTGTCAAAGGAAATGGTGCTCTCGTTTTGTCGCCTTCCAAAAAGTGGTAAAAACGGGGGTACCAAAAATTGAAAAACGAAAATTCACCTGTATGGAGTAAATGTGAGCCAGTATCGGCGTGTAACCTGTTACACTGAAGGCAACCATTGCAGCAGTTTCTGTGGTGTAGAAAACGGTCTGCATACAAACCATTTGACTAATCAACAGAACGGGATCCCAAACATAGGAACGGAAAGAGCTCATCTCACTGAAATGAGAACAGATTACCATGCTGTTTCTTGTGAAACACTATTCGTCGAATTAGGATAAAAAAAACTTTAGCTAGAAATTATATGATTGCTAACGCTAGTTGCAATAAAGGTGAGGTAGCCCAATTCACTCTGAGCGATCACTGATGCTTAATATAATAATTACTAATGTGGTTATACTGCTGAAGAGTCCCTCCCCTGTATATTTGTAGCACCAATGTGTGTTGTATGCCACAAGCTGACCACTCCGAAAACGAGTAAGCTGCCTTGACGTAAAGCCGATTCCAGAAAGTGTGTATCTCTCAAGAGCTGACGATCTGCAGTACCACGTTGACAGGAAAGAAGTAGCCTGACAAATTTCACAGTCTAGCAACCTGATCGGCAGCACTTTGGCTGCTCTCATAGGCCGCTGGCCGGCCGGCGGAAAAACAGCCTTCCCGTCGAAAAAGAATGAGTACCTCAACAGGGAGGAGAATAATCACAAATCGACTAGCTGTAAATTCACAAAAACAACGATCCCAAAGCTGTAGAGAGCTTCGAAGTAGTAATGGACGCAGAATTTGCTTCGCAACGCCAATCTCTTGTGGCAAGCATAACCATGGACGAGAAAATGTTGCCAAGAACGGAGCGAAGAGTTCGGCTGGAAATTGCGTCGAGCTGAGGACGACTTCAAATGAAATATAATGATAGCTCTTTCTAAATTTCCCACGAATAGTAAAACAACTTTAAGAAGCTGCAGCGAGTCCATGTGAGGGTGTGCGAAGGAGCAATGATGTGGCGTAGCCCTAAACAATACAATGCAGAAAGTTGTGGAATGAGGTTCAACGAATTGTGATGGCGAAGAGAAACGCTTGAGGGTGAGCAAAGGACATGAATCATGGGAATGACTGTCTTCAAAAGTTGTAAGGTGTCGATAACCCAGTTGATGAACGTAAAAAAATCTAGTTCGTAAATCTAGGAATGCTGCTCAATCAAGCAATTGAAACAATGACGTGTTCTGATTGCTTAATTGGGTAGCATAATTGCAGAGTAGCGAACATATCCTACGCCGAACAATCTACAAGTTTTCATTCTCGCGAGTTCGAAATGGGTCATACAACCGGGCAGTCTCTGCCCTCATTAGGTAAACTACAGTTGTATCCATAATGGCGCGTCCAATTACTTCATATTCTTTCTAAACACCACTGTTAAGTTCACCAGCGTATCACTAGAAATAGAGCCTGGTTCTTTCGAGTAGGATGTCTCACTGAAGCGGAAACCAAAGCGATTACTTACTAGTATGCGACATGAAAGAAGCTTTGAAGAGTAGCTACGACGTTGCATTAGAGATATCGCCAAGTGATTAGAAGCGTCTTATGCCAGAAGAACTTGAACGCCAAAACAATACAAAAGTCTACTCGTAAACGGTGGTCGCGTCATTGTGCCATTGCGGGCCGGTGTTCTCTAACTGGGCGCATTGTTTGCATTAGAGCGCGGGAGGTGAGACCCTTTAAGCTTCCTCCTAGGGTTTGGATTTTTAAATTTTAGTCCAGAATTCTTTCTCAAATCTCTTTCTGGACTAGTTTGTTAGCGTTGTTCTTTTGTTGCTATGGTCAAATCTTGAAGTCTTTCGGTATTTTGTGTGATGCGCTCTAATTGTACGTCTAACCCTTCTCGCGCGAACTTTGCTTCGTCTAGAGCAGCGAGCAAGAAGCTCAGCTCGTCGACATAGGCCATTATGGGGTGGGAAGTTGAATCTTCCTCAATTTGCTTTACTTCGAGTATGACTCTATTTGCCCTATTTTCGCAAATTTTACAGTTGTTTTATATTATGATCTCGTTATGAAGTTTCTGAAGTTTTTCTGCACTCAAAACTATTTGCCTCATGTCCCTCTCCAGTAGCGTTATTACAGACCTGCATTGTTGGTAGATCTCCTCGTCTGTTGCGGGCGTGTGTTGTCTAGTGATAAACATCATCGACAGGTGTCATTGTCAATGGAAGTTATTTTTTCTAAGGATATATCATTAGTTAGATTCTCAGATTATTGGCGGTCGGATAGGTTTTGTTGCAAATGATATCGAGAGAAAGGGAACCGGGATCCTCCATTTCCATTGGAACCGCAAAGCTCGCTGTGTAGAGGTCGTGGTGATATAATAGCAAGAAATGAACAAAACAAAACACATCACTTCACTTGCCCGTCTTATCGAGTGCAACTCAGAGAGTCAAATCCAGATCACATCTCTTATAAAATTTGATGACTCTTGGTACAGGGGACAGGATTTATGAATTTCCGGTCAAACATTCATGTCGACACACATACACACATACACATACAAATAGCTCGGTGTGTCAGTTCATCGGTATGTCGGTTTTCCTGTCGTCCGTCCGTGAAACTTATGATTACGATAAAGAGTGATATGGAAGGTCCAGCTCTATTCTACACCACGCGGCTACGCACGCTATTGCATGCGCTAGGGGCTCTAGCCATGAGAAACGGGGCCACATTAGCTTCTGATTTTCATTAAAGACCTTCATCATCTGAGCCTCTTCCTTCACACTTCTGTAGCGGCCATCATTTTTTTTTTGGGATGTGAAATGGGGCGGGTTGTGTGTGGACATGAAAAACTCCGATGTATCCAAATCAAATACCTCTGCTGTCTATGTAGTCGAAGAAACCCTGTGTAGTTTGGGCTGGTGGCCATGAACACTAACTTCGAAAAGGAAATCCCCTTCGGGTAGTTGTTGGGATTTACACGTCTCTACAGGGTACGCACATATGTGGCCGGGGTCATTGTAGAATTCATTTCGTAGGGTCCGAAGTTAATGTAGTGCATCTGCTCTTGTGTAGAAGGGGCTACTGTGTGTGGAACCATGGATACTAATTTTTAGAGAATTTTTAGCCTAATTTTTGAGAGAGTTTAGTCGTATCCCTTAGTTGTACATCTATGTGGTCAGGGTTAGTGTGAAGGACAGATTCATAAATTTTTGATGTCAGGCCCCGATGACCACATTACTTGCATTACCTCCAGACACCTTTTTCCCGCGTTCTAAAACGCATCTCAAGAGATTTAATAATTTTGATGTAAGCCTTCACTTTAGTGCCAATCCCGCCCACTGTGGAATCTGACCATATTTGTTCTACTACATCTTAGCACTTTTCCCCGGGGGGCGCGCGATTCACGCGCGACCCCATTAGAGTTCTTCGCGCACCCAGCACCGTTTCAGTACCTTTCTGTGGAGATGGACCAAATAAATTTGCAGTAGTCCACGGCTTCTCCATGAATAAAGCAAATCTCTTTACTATGGCAAAAAAGAACCTTCGAGATTGAGAATTCACCTCATAGGTCAACAATTTACTTGTCAAACGTTCAAAATAAGAATAACTTCCAATTCTTTGATCCTAGAAGATGCTATCCTCCTGTAAACGTGCATAGTTGGTCATTTCTTTACTTATTCTACTTATAAGTCCTTATTTCTTCCGTTATGATGGTAGGCATGATGTTTTAGGGCGTTTTGTCCGATGACCTCATTATATTGACGCGTGAATCGAACCACACCCCTTTTCCCCCATCCCACGTTTCTAAATGGAGTTATAAATTTTTGATTTAAGCCCCACCCACTTTAGTACCAACTCCACCCGCTTCTGGGATTTGACCACATTTGTTCGCTTACACCTTATCACCTTTTTGCCGCATCCCAGAAAGTTTCTGAATAGAGGCATAAATTTTTGATCTAAGCTCCACCCACTTTAGTGCCAACCCTGCCCACTCCAAGGATTTGGCCACATTTGTTTCATTACATCCAACCACTTTTTTCAAGCAGTCTAGAACGTTTCCAAGCAAAGTTGCATTCATTTTTGAGAAGTGGCTTTGGTCTCAACGCACCCCTCGCCCATCGTGGACGGGGCCTCGCTAAGCTTACGTATGCTCAGCACGCATAAGGCCCTGCTCACTCTGTTTATTTTTTCCCTGGTCTCTACGTCTTAATTGAATGGAGTTATGAATACATCTGAAAGGTGCCGCCCATTTTGAGAAAACTCCGCCCACAGAACGTGGGTCTCCTCCGTCTGGTTTGTTGACCCAATCCTCACCTTTGAACGTTTCGGTTTCTGGACTTTTTCGAAGCAAAAATAAGATGTTTGACTATTGGCACCGCCCATTCCGGCACTTGCCCAGCTCCGTGGGCGGAGCTCCGCAGAGTTCGTATGTGCTCTATTAATTTTGTCTTGGGCTCCACCCATCCCGAACTTGTCCCGACCTCTAAAGAAGTTTTTTTCAGGTAAAACCGGATTGCGTGATAGACAAACAAACAAACATACAAACAAACAAACACACCGAACTTGTGGCTTATTATAGCTAGGACGAGGATTTCGTTCTTATATATAATGCAGTAACCTTGTGTGCCGGTTAACGGAGTAGAGGTAGTAATGTGGAGGGAAGTACGTACTTCGGAACTGTGATTTCGCTGTACTGGCGCCGTGCAATGTACGTCTATACGAAAATCGGAAGTGATAATGTAGTTAAGAGACCACCGCTTTTTTCTAAACATTTAGCGCTAGAGCACATATAAGGAGGTGCTCAGGAACGTTTCTTAGCCTGAAACATACAGTTTTTTGACCCGAGTTCAGGAGGAGCACCGAGGTGGTGAGAAAACAAATCAATAAAATATTCAACTCATATCCTCCTAGCTTTTTCACGGGATTATCATCTCATCAACGCTCCGGTGCTCCTTCAATCCTGAGGCTTAGTTAAAAACCATATTCTTTCGTCTAGAACCGACTCTTAGCACAGGTAAGGTCTATGAGCTACCCCTCCTCTGCGCTCAGCCCTCAGTGTTTAACAAAAGCGGTGCAGCCTAATTACATTTTGAAACTACTTTGTAAAGTAAGGAATTAGGCCCGGCGTAAGTCGGGCGATCCGAATGGCGTTAGATTATAATATACCAGTCGGGTCTCCAGCTTACGACGGGCTTAGTGCAGATAAGGAGAGGTGGCCGACTTCACCTGTGCTTAGAAGCGGTTTAGGCGAGAGAGTATAGTTTTACCTAAGCCTCAGGATCAGCACCGAGTGGGTGAGATGATTACCTTGGGTAAAAAGTTAGGATGGTGTATGTACTATACATTAAATTGACTCATTCACCCCAATGCATCTTCCATCCTGAGGCTCCTGTGAAGAAGTTATATATTCTCGGTCAAAAAACGTTCCTAAGCACCATCTTGAGCTTGCAAACTCGGCTAACATGCTTATGCCCTTTAGCCCTCAATGTTGAAATAAAGTTTAGGCCTTCAACTGCATTATCACCCCCCAAGCATGTAAAGGCATACATAGCATAATGCCACTGAAGATCGAAAACACAGTGTTCAATCCACACCTCTTACCGATCCACCGAAATATTGTCTTATTTATAAGAAGGAGATGCTGGATAGAGCTTGATCTTCCATACCACCACTTTTATCGTAATCATAAAGTTTTGCGGACGGACAGATAGACAAAGCGACAAACAGACACACCAACGCACCTACACACCAAGTTACTGCTTTATAAATAAGAGTCATAGCATTGCGATGTACTATGTGACATGCCGGCTTCAAGAAGACAGAACGTGGAAACCAAGTTACGTCTCCTAACATGGTACTGGAATCAATCAGTGATTAATCTTCTCCTCTGACCAAAATTGGGGTTTTTCCAAGCATGCCACTACCAAGGCAAAGAGAAGGAAGGTCAGTTTTTGCTTCCGGTGAACAAGAGCTCTATGTATCGCAATTCATTCCTCAACAGTCACCTTCACGTGTAGGACTGACGGATGAGCGTGCAGGATTTTTAGCAATCAAAAATTCATGAAACTGTACAGCTTCTATGAAAGTAAGATTCGCTTGTGCATATAATCTTTACACCTTATCATCTAGCCGAATCGCGACTTACATTGATCTCTTTTGCAGCTGAGTTTTCTTTTTCTCTGACAGCAGACCCTAGAATTCGGTGTTTTCGGAAAAAGGATTACGGCGCAAAATAGATGTGATTAACAAGTAGAAGGCATTTTTTTGTGGATAACGTATAAAGGGCTGATTGGCATAAAACTGTAAAAGAATTGAGGCAGAAATAGGTTGAATTGAAAAGTTCGTTTGACAATCACGTACTCGGTTGATGAACGAATCCTGGGCATTTTCCTAGAAGGTGAAATGAGGTGTTCAATGATGTCAATATTAATCTTTCCAAAAAAGATACAGCCTCCGAATTGATTTGAATAGGGATTTCCAGGAGAAGAGAACAACCTGAATCTAGAGAAGAAGAATCTTTGATTCCTCGAGAAAGGGAGGCAGCCCGATAAAGGTCACGGAGAGAAATTGAGACTGCTAAAGAAACGAAAGGCCAAGCAGAGAACGATAAGGCGTGCACAAGAACCGCAAGGGCGAAGTCGTTTCGCCAACGGCAAGACGCTGAAAGAGCGAGAGTACGAAGGCAAGAGATAAACATCGAGATGCGCGCTTCGCACAGGATTCCGAGAAAGCTCGAAACGGAAGGCAGCTGGAATATGATGAGCAGAGAGAAACACGTTCGGCAGACAGTGTTGAAAGAGTTTGGGCTGGAAGACTGCAGGAGCATAGTGAGCAGAGAGAAAGGCACTTAGCGGGGATGCCGAAAGTGCTTGAATCAGAAGAGATGATGTGCAGAGAGGAACGCATTAGTCAGACACTGCTAAAAGAGGTCGGTTTAGAAGACTGCGGGAGAATAATGAGCACAGGGAAGCACGACCAGCAGGGGGAGCCGGGAGAACACGGACTAGGAGACGATCAGAGATTGAGTCGCAAGGAGATACTAGGTTGGCACAGGAAGTAAAAAAAAATCTAGGACTCGGAAGCAGCAAGAAGACGAACAAACTCGAGAGTTATGCCAAGCAGAAGATGCCATGAGAGCAAGTTTACGCAGAGATTAAGGAGATGATGAGACGCGACAAAAGCGTGCGCAGAGTCGCTTCAGCAGAGGGATCGTATCCGGAGAAGCCGCATGAGATTAGCAAAAGCAAAACTTGGAAGCGAGCGATATCACACTCGCTGAAGAATCATTTCAGCTCAGTCACGACGATTAGCGACAGCGTCACTCATTCTGCAGCCGGGTGAGCACTGCGATAGATTTATGAACATCATACGAAAGCTGTGGAGCAAAGAATTTCGGATCTGACTCCAAGGATAAGGGAACTTTTAGTGACTGCTGCAAACTTGGTAACATCAGTGTACGGCACTTCACTAGCTATCTCCGCAAACTGCTTGCACCGCGGTACCCTGATGCGAAAAAACTCTTGAACATATTCGCAACTACAACAGCGACTTCGCATTCGCTTTCATGGGCGCACAGCTGGGTACGCCACTCGGACATGGTCCTTACTGTTTTCGCATTCACGGTCAGATTTACCATAGAATAGGACCTGCGCACGAAAGTGTTCAACCTTACACCTCGCTAGGGCCAAGTCTATATTTATACACCTCAATGGCAGCAGTGGAAAGAATGAGAGATCCAGCGAGCACAAATTGTAACCCACGGCTCATCGATTCATTGCGTGCATTTCTACAGCAAAGTAATGCCTCTCCTCAGGGGTACAAAATGCTGAATGAGGTGGTATTGGAGCAAGTTTTACGTGCAGCTAGGACGGAAGATCAGAGAAATCTGTGAGAATGGTGTCTAAAAAGCTTACGAATGTAGATCGACGTTGATATTATGTACCAATAGCCAACGAACGATACATTGGAGACTATGAATATGTACCTGCTGAGCATAACTTTGCAGTGGGGTGTGGGAACTGCGTTACGACTCGCGTCGAGGTGCAAAGTGACCTCAATTGTAACTAACATTATCTTAATTACGCGNGGAAGATCAGAGAAATCTGTGAGAATGGTGTCTAAAAAGCTTACGAATGTAGATCGACGTTGATATTATGTACCAATAGCCAACGAAGTTGCTGTGATATACATTGGAGACTATGGATATGTACCTGCCGAGCATAACTTTGCAGTGGGGTGTGGGAACTGCGTTACGACTCGCGTCGAGGTGCGAAGTGACCTCAATTGTAACTAACATTATCTTAATTACGCGCCTCATCCCGATTGTAACTAACCCCATCCTAGTTATGATGGTGATGGCGAATGATGGAAATGATGAGAAAGTGAAACTTCAAGAAAACTGGTTTTTTGACGTAAATTTTCATCGTCCTCGGTTTAAAGTTTTATTACCATGCAAGGTAATAAAAATAATAGATAATAGATAGATAAAAACAATCATTGAACAACTCCGATGGCCTTGTTCTTAACGAATCCGGACATCCTTATGACTCCTCAATTTGGATGCGATTTGCTTCTCTCCGATGAACTTTGTCGAAGCAGTTGGGTAGGTGCAGATGTGGCAAGTACAAGGGTTGCGGTGCGAGTTGGAGCGGCTGGGTAGATGCAAAGTATTATAGAGCGAAGGCTAAGATTCTAAGCAAGTTTCTAGCTGATGAAGTAGCTGATGAATAGTTTCTTCAATGTGCTGAATTTAGCCTGAAGTATTGTAGTGTTCCGTGAGAAGTGTGAAATGACCTAACTGATCAGCCGGAGGGCATTCAGTGACTTTTCAAACACGGGATGCCCTAATATCAAACAACTACGTCGCTTCTGTAAACGTTGTTTGATATCACAGATGAGCGAAAATTCGAAAAAAAAGACCAAAGGAGTGTTTTTTACATCTTACACATATTTCATTTTTACGGCTATAGAATTTTTCTATTCTTTATGGTGATAAGACTTTAACCAAAGACCATGAGAAATTTTACATTGAAAAACAAATTTTCTTGAAGTTTCATTTTCTCATCATTCTCATTAGTAAGATGAGGTTAGTTACGATCGAGGTGAGGCGCGTATTAAGTTAGCTACGATTGAGATCACTTCGCACCTCGACGCGAATTGATCTCAGTCATAACTAAGTTCGCCCACCCCCTCGCAGTGCACCTAAGAGAGGGGCTGCGATCTATCCGAGTAGCTGAACCAGAATGCGATCCTTCGACCTGTCCAGTCCTCTTTCTGCATGGAGAAATAAGATGACATCCGAATATGCTGGAGAGTCCATCGGAAAGCCGTCGTGCCAGAGTAACCCAGAAGGGTACAACTCCAACATAATAGCTTTCAGGGATGAATTCAATCTTCTTCCTTTGCTAGAAACTATCAGCAATTTTTGGTGGGCAGCTACGTCAAGATGGAGCAGAATCGACTGAATTACGACCGTACCCATCAATCTGAACTCTGAGTCGACAGCTACAGAGACCTCTGGCTACACGGCAGGTGACAACGATACTACACGTCCACAAGGTGTCAGGCGTGTTATACTGTCTTCTTTGTTTCAGGATCAGCCCGTTCGATCCCAGGCAGGGTTGTTTGAAGGACTATCAGCTTTTCAGTTGATATCAAAAAAGAAACGAAACGTACATGAGTATCCCTAACGACCATCAACTCAGGGTTCTTTTGAAGAATTCCGGTTCTTTCAGACCTAAAGACATCTCAGCTTCTGGCTACCCTTGGTGATGAGGTGAGGGGAGGTTTCAGGAGTAGAGAAGTACCGGTGTAGGTAAGATGATTACCCCACTCAAAAATTGAACTTTCAATTGGCTCATTCATCGCGGTACCCCGTCTTGGGTACGAGAAAGCTTTCACGATCGAGGAACGTTTCTATGTACCATTATGAGCTCGCGAAGTCGGNTTGAGAACGTTGGATATATTTTTTCTTTTCTCTTGTGTAGGTTTTACCCCTGAGAATAACCCTGCACTCCCAGCAGCTTGTGCTTTCTTCATTGTCTTGCATGGAAATTTCCGCTTTATGCTAGTGGTTTTCTTTCAGTTGCTAAGTTCTAGCAAGGAAATAGTTCACAACTTTTACAAGCTGTCAGTTTATAGAAGTTGTGAGTCTTTTCCTTGCTCAAAACTGTATCGGATGATCAATAAACTGAGTAGATAGTAGAAAATAGATACACGATAAATGAGTTATCTCAGCTTTAGCCAATGCTCGTTGTCCACCGTTACTTCAAATTTTTTTGTAGGTATGTCGACTTTAACGAACAGCGATACAGTTATGAAAAAAAAGCGTACGCTTCAAGATCGTGAAATAAAAAAAGTTCGAAAAAGTTCACGTTCGGAGGATGGTATCAAAGAATTGCGAGATTCGGAAACCTTCGAGGAAGAGGCTGATGAATACGACTACGACTCATCCGATGAGGAGGTGGATGCAAACATAGCTTCGCGAACACTGCGTATTGGTTTTCCCTTTGTTCGAAGGGTCACGTATTAACATGTCTTATTTAGGATCTTCGAAATACTATAGGAAACATCCCGATAAGTTGGTACGACGAAGAAACTCATATTGGATATAATCAGCAAGGGGAGAAGATAGCAAAGCCGAAAAAAAAGACCGAGATTGACACATTCCTTGAAAAGATGGAAGATTCCGATTACTGGTACGTTAAGCCGCCTCTCTTAGTCTGTAATCTCGAGCGGTTCTACAATAAAATGAGCTGATCTTTTGTTTGTATATCCCAAGCCAGAAACACTTACCTTTCCTTTTGATTAACATTCTGTCCTGATGTAATGTCAGATTTAGGCGAAAAGTATTTGACCGTCAGTCTGGGACTGATATTGTACTTACCGATGAACAGGTACGTCATGTCTCTCTTATCCTTTTTCGTGACTGGATTGTTTTTTGGAAGCAGCTCCTTATATTTTGTAAATTATGGCGAGGGCTAATGCCAATTGCTCAATTGGGACTGCAGCGAATGTTATGCGCTTGCATTATCAGATATTTCCGAAGCGTTTTTTTGTTGCTAGGACTATACCTGTGAGAAGAAGTCTATCTATCATTGGGATGAGCTTAAAAATCTTCACAGTTGTACTTCTTGAATACATTATAAGTGCGGTGGTTTATCACCGGGATTTTTTCCCGAACTAATTCTACATTTTTTAGGTCGAAAAGCTCACCAACCTCGCCTCAGGAAAATATCCCATAATTGGATATAATCCCTGTGAGCCGTTTTTGGACATATTTTCATCGGAGAGGACCATTCATCCGATTGACAATAGGTTCGTCTATGTCTAAGTATTTTTAGTACTTTCTGCCCGGGTTTCTTGCTCTCCCATGAGTAAAAAAGATGTGAGTGCATGTCTATGGTTTTGACTGACTACTTCTTGATTTATAGTAGCGTTTCACTTTGATCCTCCCTGTATTGTATTCAGACCAGATCCAAAATCACGTTTTATTCCATCAAAGGACGAAATGCTTATCGTAAGCCGTATGGTTCATGCCATCAAAATGGGAAGAGCTAAAGGAACTAAACAAAAGTCCGAGCGAAAGGTTGTTGTAGTTTGAAAAGATGTCAATTTATTCATAATCGGATCCCAATCCTTCCTTCCGGCAGATATACGATCTCTGGGCTGCTGAGGATTCTATGGACCACAAGACCAAATCGGAATTAGCTCGTATGAGGATGCATATGCCAGCTCCAAAGGTTAACCCTTCTTCTTGGAATTCGTGCGCGAATGATTCTTTCTTGAAGTTTTTGATGTTTCACTTTTCTAATCTTCTCTTCACACTTTTTCATTCCATGAGGTTTCCCTCCCATTTGCTTCTTCCTCTAGCGAAGAAGCAACGTTCGCTAGTACGAATAGCAGAATTGCCCAACGCTTTCGCACCCCACGGCAAAATGGATTATCAGGCCACGGATGCTTCAGTTTCAGAAATATTTTCTTAACCGATAGCGATTTTTTTTAAAAAGTTGGGCGCTGCACTTCATAATTGGAATGACCTTTTGAGCGGCAAACCATACAGAGATAACTGCTCAAAGCAGTCTGATGGCTGTTTGCCCCGCATTCCGAGTACATTATTTGGTTAAATTTGGCTAACTCAAGTGAAAGTGTTATCAGAGCATCATGTAATAAGCAGGATGCTGCTAGAATCATTTCCGCAGTTTGTTAATTGCCAGGTTCTGTATATACACATTCAGATGCCACTTCCAGTGCATGCTGAGTCGTACAATCCACCTGAAGAGTACCTGTTCGATGAGGGAGAGAAACGGAAGTTAGTATTCTGTCACGTTCGATGCCTTTCTCTTCCCATTGAAAGTCCTTTTCACTGATTTTCGGAACAGCTTGTGAAGTCTCTCATGTCTTGAGTCGAATACTGCCCAGTTGTGAAAACAGTTCAAAATTGTAGGCGATTCGGGTTCACTCTAGTATGGTTTCACAAATTTACTTTACATCTTTTCCTTTCGTCGTCGATAATAATGTTAGTTCAGATTGGAGGAAACAATACCAGATGATCAGCGGTTACAGTTTATTCCCCAGAAGTACGACGCTTTGAGGAAAGTGGGTGTAACACTGTAACGAGCTTTGGAATTCTCGCCCTGAAAAAATATTTTGGCGGTTACAGGTCCCTCAGTACGATAAATTCTTAACCGAACGTTTTGAACGTTGCCTTGATCTCTACTTGGCTCCAAGAAAAATAAAAATGAAGGTCTATTTCGAATCGTTTTTCCTCTTTCTCTCGATCTTTAATCCATCGTCATTTTTTTATGTGAAAGTTGTTGCCTTTTTCAGCTGCAAGTCAACCCCTCAGAGCTTCTTCCCGATTTGCCGAATCCGAATGATCTCAGACCATTCCCGACAACATTAGCCTTTGTAGGTTTTAATGGGACCCTTAATGTATTTATTTGGCTTGTCACTTGAAGTTTCTTCTTATTGTCGGCTAAATAAAAATGGAGTCAACTAAATTGTATAGCTTACTGCTGTCATATGTTGTATTTTACAGTATATGCACGGACATGCCGGTCAGGTGCGGTCAGTAAGTGTCGAACCAGATCGCGGCGAGCTGCTAGTTTCGGGAGGAGCAGATGGCACCGTTCGGCTGTGGATGATGGTATCTGGTCGCTGCATAAAGGTTCTAGTTCAAGAGGCTGACTATTATACTTTCTACCAGGAGAAGTACCAATCGAATTA
>UZAF01016626.1:0-16681 GCA_900617895.1 Haemonchus placei
TAATATATATATATATATATATATATATATATATATCGTACTCGCTTGAAAGACACAAGGCACAGCAAGTTTGATCATCGCGCTGGCGGCCTTCCTGATGTTCTTTTGACGTCCAAAGGGACCCAGCCATCAATTGCCCCGGTCCAACGATCATTAAGATATCGCACAACGTGAGCGGCCTACTTGATCATAGATTCCATGGGGACAGCATCCCTGATGTCAGTTCGTTGACGAAGCTCGAAATTCCGAATTTCCTTCTGCACTCACGTGTTTAGGGGAATCAGCATCGTCCTACTCAAAGAGCGTCCAGTGACGCTGAAAGCATGTTGATTCTGCATTCGTTGAGTCCAAGTCTACGACGTCTAGGTCAAAGCAGGAAGGGCAGCGGTGCCGAAAAGGTGAGCACGTAGACAGATGTTCTCTGCCTTTTTCGCTGTTCCCTAAATATTTTAGAAAGATCTCTACGCGGCGTGCTTCCTTCTGCTTAGCTCCTCCTCTAAAGCTGGGTCGTTCGTCATGTTGACTTCACGACCTAGATACACGTAGTCATAGCATTCGAAAAAGTTCAATCAGAGGGGCATATCAGCTCGTTTCTCATGAACTTGTCTTCAGCAAGAGCAGTCTCGATCTGATCTTTCCACAAGCGCTGTCGAATTTAGCCGCCAATCGTTCTGACTGCTCGATTTTCGGAATTAACGCACAGCGCTGTTGCAGAGGTGTTGTAGTGAGCGGCCGTAGATATTCAATCCCAAGACACCCCAATTCAAAAAAAGCATGATGTTCTCGGGAGCGAAACTGAAAAGTTTGGGCGAAATTTTATATATATATATTTTTTTTTATATATTTTATACGACATTCTGCATTCTCGCGGTACTTCAATGAATCTTGTAGCAGCGTGGATGTGATCGATGTACTGAAGCCTCACCGTTACCCTGCTAGCTCGCATGGCTCTCCTTCACCTTATATTCTGACAGTGCTCGTGAGGATGACGCGTGTGAAAAGCGTGAAGATTACAGACAGCAGACAGATTGGGCGATAATTGCCAACAACGTCGGAATCTCTCTTTTTATACAGCAACACAATCTTGCTGGTTTTCCACGACGCGGGCACTTTGCACTCCGAAAGGCACCATGCGAAGAGCCTAGCTAGGGTCCTGACGACAACTGGTGTCAGATTTTTTTAGATGTTGTGGGTTGATCCTATCGGAACCGAGCGCCGTACAATTCTTCATCGATGTAATGGCATGTCCAACTTTGGAAAGAACCGAAGGAGCGGCACATTCGTCTTGACTGAGATGGTAGCCAGGCAGGTCGACGTGGCTGTCGAGATCCGAGTAAAGGTTTTGGAAGAACTTTGCCGTTGCCATTGAAATGCAGTAACTGCGCCGGGTAGGCGAAGGTGGTGTAGTGGCAAGTGGCACTTTACACGCGCACGGTCATTGAGTCGGACAAGGGACCGATATCCGCCAAGGCCAACCAAGCCTGCCATCCCTCCGCGGTCGGTTTATTAGTACCAGACTCGTCTGGGAGGATAAAAGCACTGATTTGTACATTGAGTGGCCTTCGCAGGTCATTGTATACATAGGTCACATACGCATTCAATACGCCAGTACGATTCTGAATCGAAACCAAATGCGTGCGCGCATCCCTGAGACGGGATTGACTATAGCTCGAAGACTTTATCCTTTAACCCGCCACGTGGGGAAACCGTATGTTTCCTCGTCGCTAACCGGCTAGAAACCCTTCAGCAAGAGAAAACTTAGTGAAGGAGATCCTTGGACGGTGGCGGAATATGCACTGAAATTAGCAGTGCTTAAATGCACTGTTCACGAAAAAATGGTTTCGGAGATTTGCACATGGTTTGAATTCGACGCCCCCACTGATACCATTTGTGCAGGAATGAGGTCGGAAATGGTCTGGATAGGGCACAATAAGGGACCGGAGAGTGAGCCACGGTCGCCCTCCGCCCCTCGCTAGGCTGACTACGAAATCTAATTGCCGTTCACCACTTTCGCATTGGAGCGAAGTTGGTGAAAAATCGATAAGGTGGTTGGCAAATTGCCAGAGTCTGCCAGTCAGATTGTCAGGCAAATTGGGTGTGTTGTCGGCTATTGCAGACATTGCGTCACCTTCGTGCACTCCCCCCAACACTCCCTTAACCCCCGTTATACCAATGTGAAACTCGTCCAAACCCCCTTTCCAGCTCTTTTTTGACCCTTTCGATTTCTTTTGTTCATCGTTTTTTGCGCTTTTTTTTGGTTGTTATCGCTTTATTCTAGAGTAGTTCTATGAATTCCCGTCAAAAAAGGGTACCCTAAATTTATCGTAAGCGGTGCCTTCAAGACAAAAGTTCTCGTCACCGTATTCTCGACGTTCCGGAACAATCCAGAAATTGCGAAAAAACGACAAAGTAAGATAAGCAATTTCGAGAAAAGTGTTTAAGACTGAGTAGGAGAAGCTCGTTTTACGATAGGAGCAACTAGCTCACGGAGACTGGAAAAAATGAACAAAGATGAGTAGTGAGTGCATCGAGGTACAGATCAAACAGTGGAAATCCATTCGGCGGTTCCTTCGTCTCTTTTGGGTAGGTGTGTGGATCGTTTTCTAGGTGCGGGGTCTTTAGTAAGTTATTTGGTGGACTGACTCCAGAGTGGTCCAGACACAATGAAAACAGTTAAAAGTGGGCAGCACGAAAGGTACGCTAAGCATGTTTTACTTGAGTGCGAAATGTATGCTAAACATGCCTCAACTGGGTGGAGCTCCGATGAGAAAGGCCGTTATCAACTCGATTTTGCTCACTGTCAAATTCCAAAACATTGTCCGAAAACTCTGCAGAATTCGGAAAAAGGATAGTAAAGAAAGAGAAACCAAATATCTGCGTAGTCCCAGGACTTAATGCGAGATGAACAGAGCTTAAATTACAAATCCACATCTCTCTCCAAAAGCGTTCCAGATTTCAGCAGAAAAAATGAATTGTTTCCTGCTAAGAGAGGTGGAATATAGAATGTTTATGGAGGACGAGTCAGAATCAGAACTTCGCAACCGTTCAAATAAAGCGCTCGAGTAGAGAAATGAATGAATGAACAGCTTAGTAGTACGATTCATGGTCAGGGGTAATCGTGTAGGTGGGCGTGCTAAAATAGGCAATGCGCAATTGTGTTCAAAAATCTGGAGAATACTTGCTGTGAGGAACAAATGAAAGTGACATGACAGAAGGATAACGGATTCCATATGCAGAAAATTGAAAGGGAGTTAATGCTACGAGAGTAGTAGCATTTTTTGAAGGGTTCTACTCAGTCCTCAATAATCGCTTATCTAAAAGTGTTAGGCTCCACTACCTCACGAATATGAAGCTGCAGAATTAAAGCAAAAATTCACACTATCTACTAGTCACGAAATCATACAGGTCGCTTATCGATATAACGTATCTCTTTGGCGTACTACAGCCTGTTTATATTACTATACTGATCATTGTAGTTACCAAATTATCTTTGTTTTTCATTTGTGCATGTGCCAATAATGTTGGACTCATAGCAACGAAAAAGAGGGATTTCCCAATCGTCTTTGCTTTCCGATTTGCTCCAAACTCAAGCTAGCTCGGTCGTTCATAAATAAGTGAGAAGATTCACCTAAAAGCTCAATTCAGACCATGTTTCGTTCTTGACCTATATCGGCCCAAAAAACAAGAAAATGCTATGGTCTTTCGCGGAACTTTCTTTTCCAATGATCTAAATCTCGCACTTCAGAGAATTCACGGCAATTTGACTTCCATTCGATTGAATGAGCAAATGCTACGAGAGTTCTCGAAGAAAGAAACTCTTGTTTGAGCACTCAGCACAGGTGACCAGATGCTGACAAAAGGTATAGAAAAAAGTTGACCAGGGAAGGCTAGTTTACTGATCATGAACATGAATGGAGACCCAGCTATAACGACAGCCTGGAGAGCTGCATACGAATATGAAAATTCAACCTGCAAAACGGCTTCCCAAAACAACTATGGCCTACCGAAAATGGCGTGAGGTGTTACTAACTGGAAATACGCAGTAGCCGCTCCAATATCACGCGTCGAACTTGCATAGGAATAGTGCCCTCGCTCTATATGCGTAGAATGATGACTTGCTCCCGACTCTGTTGAAATTTTACCTACTGTTCCTCCGCTTTTACAAGTCTTTTACAACCTTTTCTGACATTTGCTTCACTATGCGCATCAGAGAAACAGTTACAATAAAAATGTTTCCTATTATTCCCCATAAGATGAACCTGTGCCTCCCACGAATAGCACGTGGACATCAAGTCAACAAACGATCTTGACAGAGCGTTATGATGACTCCAAAACCGGCTTGGCCGATGTACACACTTAAAGGTGGCCATTTTATGACGGTCTTTTTGAAGCTGTACCATCCACAACGAAGAGGCGCCAGTGCACCCAAGAACATTACGTTAATGTGAGAAACACCCAGACGATTACAGAGACGTGTTCTCGGACAAACACCTTTCTCACTACTTTTTTGAGGCCTCATACTTCTTGATATCCGCCAATTTTCGCCCTTTCTTCTCAACTCCGTACAATTCTGCACCATAGCTTCCATTATTTCACTTAGGCTATATCCCTCAGAAATACGGTGAGCCGGGCCTTCAAAATGACTATCATTCAGATTTCCACCTTATTTAAAACAGAATTGCAAGTAAATGTAGGACTTTTATAATTGTAGGGTATGTATGATTTGGTTTGTAGGGTCGTAATTGTGTGTTTAAATATTGAGACACCGTCGAGGTTTTCGTACGTTTTTTTTCACTCTAGTAGAAGCCTCTACAGCTTTCTTGACATTTATTCAGGTATGTGCCTTCATTCGGGTATTATTTATGCTTGTCCTACTGATTTAAGATTCAATGCTCGCAAATTCGACTCCTATACATTGAGACACATTCACCAAAAGTAACTCTCGAACAGATACCTGCGCGGAACTCAAAATTGACGAAACAAAAATTATGAGAAGCAAACATGTTGTTCATAAACCGCACACCTTATATATTCAGCTTGCCTAAACCGTAGACAAAAAATCAATCGTCCCAAAATTGAACCAATACCCGCCAGGAGTGGCACGGGAGCACTTTGTGAGCATTTCTAGAACATAAACAAGGCGCGCAAATATGGTACAACACCTATAATGACATAGCGACAAACGTAAATGGAGGCCGAAATAAGGTACCTACCCGAATGGATGTCAGAAAACGTTATAAATGCCTCCTTTTATTATAACAAAAGAACCCTGTGCGGAATTTGCCTTCGAGCTTCTCCCTGTCTCCAATGTTGATTTTCACCTTTTGGGGAAGCTATCTTGCAGTTTTCGCTTCTTTTTCGTAAGCAGTATTCCATGACTCCAAATACAGTAAAATTCTATTATGGGAGTGTACCGTTCTCCCTTGGGCACATCACTTTGGTTGTAGTCGTTGCATCTTCAAAGGCACAATTAACGATTGGAATGGTTCCTGGAATTACTCTACAGCACGAACCCCAAAGATAGCTCAAGGGACGCTGTCTGGTTGAGAAAAAGCCCGAGTAGTTCGTCGTAATAAAGGCCCCGGAACTGACTTAGTAGACGTACGCGTCCAGAGAACGACGAGGCTTCAGTTGTGGACTTGCCCCAGCGTTGTAGAGGCTGTACAGTTTGCACCATTCACACCGGAACTCACATGTTGCATACAGGCAGCTACTATAGCCAGCAGCACGCAGTGGCACACATTTGAACAGCTTGTCAGAAAAGCCAATTTGCGCGTTCACTTGCGACTTTTACAGCTACTTACTGCGCGGAAGCAGCGTTTTGCTTTGTAGCTTATCCATTCCCCACTATCGGCGTTCTGCCCACTACCCATGATCCGCTACAGTGCATATGTTTTGCCCATCTTGCGTGTTCTAGTTAATAATAATGGATAATTGACTCGAGCTCAGAACAAGTGATTACAACTAAAAGCTTTAACATGCAAAGAAAGTTTCGAAATGTGAAAAATAGTCAATTGTTGAAACAGTTGACTTCAGAGTACGCAGATAGGGGAATGAAATTGCTCTCGTGTATTTAGTGCAACATACCTCATCGGTGCAGGTGCAATCGTTATTATCATCAGCGCAGTACTCCACAGTTCCATTGCACGGCCGAAAACTTTCAGACGATGTCGGTCTTTCCGTACGGGTTAATTCTTCCTGACGCTGTTCTTCATCCATCAAGCTCCATACCAGAAGACGAGAAGGGATTTCGTCCAGATTAGGAAAACGCCCTATGTAGATTTAACACGTTTTTACTAGTACTGGATTCTGGATGAAAAAAAATTACCTTGATCACGTAAAAGAGCAGCAACACGCGGCAAAATGCAATTTCTCAAATGAAGAAGTCTTGTTATGTTTGCGTCAACATTTCCTATACTTCTATCAGCGCGCATCTGAAACAAGTACACAAAAAATGACGTCCTTTACAGGAAAAAATGCCCAGACAAAAGGTGGGCCGGAATTATGATGACTTAGACTATGCATATTCAAAAACGAATATCAGGCTGATAAGTAATGCCAACTTCAAAGAAGCGCTCATCACCAGTGTGTCATTACTAAAAGTACATTAAACTGAAATTTCTTGCCTTCGGCTTCCACTCAAGCTCGATGGCGACGATGGAAGACGTCGATGGTGAACCACAGCTATGAAGCGGGTTGACCCCAGGCATTATGCAGTGCCTTCCCAAGACTATCCAAGTTCTTGTGTGGTTTAAAGCGTTTTGATAGCATTTCCAAGGTTATCACATGAGCAATCCATGAGATTTAGGTCTCCTTTGCCGCTATTTTTGAAAGAATTCAAGTGGTGGAGCTACCTCCAACGAAATTCCAGTACAATCTGTGGTGGAGAGCTCCGTCTTGACGATATTTCCAGTTCCAGTTGCTAAAGTGTCCTATCGCGCGTGGCAAGACCAAGCAGGCCTACCTGTCAACCTTGACACTTCGAGGTACGAAGATTGACAGTGTTTCGGCTTCGACTGCGATGTCCGCAAAGACCATTATAAAATGTGTAAGCTTGATCGCTTCCTTTCTTTACAACTTCACACAAAGAATGTGTTCTGCCTATTGAGCATCGGAGCCATCGTGAAAATCTTATCGCCAGTTTGTATGACGATCTATTGACTTGATCTGAAGCAGCTGTTGGGAGCTGTTCTTTCTCTTCCCTTTAGCTTGCTCACTCAGCTTGCTTCGCTGTGGAGAAAACTTCGACATACTGTGCGTTGCGCAAGTATAAGATCACCCTCGAATTTGCTATTCACAGGATAAGCAGCCAGGTACATACAGTAGCGATAAAAAGTATTCGGCCAAATGCTTCCTCACTCGTACTTCAGTCATAACTCCTTTCCTACTGGATCTAAACAAGCGAAATTTCAATAGTTGTAGCATTGGTGTAGTTTGAATATTTACCAATATTAACCTGCAATCTGATCTTGTTCCAGTTATCCAAAAGGGCTTGAACAAAAAATCAACTGGAAATACGAATGATGGCTCTTCCGGAATTCCTTTCCTTTTTGCCATGTCCAAAGTGTACAAGCACTAATGTCGAACCCAGAAGAGAAGAAAAACGTACGTAGGGTCGGAATAACTGCAGGCATCACAAACTTGCTTTCAGCATAGTCTACAGACGCCTCCCCATTAGTATGTAGATATGGCTGTTTTGCAGTCAAGTAGTGTTGTACCGTGTAAAACATGCTTCAGCTAAACATATCAAAATTTCATGTGATTTGCTCCACTGGGAAAAAGTTACGGCAAGTTAAAGTTAGCCGAATACTTTTGAGCGGTACTGTATCTTCCTGGCAACACCATTAGATTCATCACCTTTAATGACGCCCGTGTACCAGCTTTGGCTTGCTCAACTTTTATATTAACATTTATATAGATAATTTTTGATTTTTTGTCTTGTCATATGGGATTACCCCCGATAGTGGGTGGGATCACCCCTGCGAAGGTTTCGAAATCTAATGCAGCAGAATTTGCACTTGGAGGGATCTGCATAGGAGAGAATGTGTCGCAAATAGGTTTGGAAGCAATATGCACTTTGACTCGCGGAGGTCATCTTTCTAAAGAAGAAAAAGCACGAAATCGAAATTGTCGTGATACAGAGCTTAGTATGAGGGCAACTAGGAGGCAAATCTTGAAATCCCTCAGCTCCGTTCAAGGATATTTGGAGATGGCAGAGCACCACGAGGACAGGATGCCCGCGCAAGCCAACCGCGGACGAGAGGAGAATGCTAAAAACTATTTCGAACAAAACCTTGCCGGTGTAAAAAATCGATCGGAATTGTTTCACTCGGTCGGTGTCCAAAATTTCTGAATGGAGAGCCGTGGAAAAGGGCAGCAGCATTGTCAAAGCAGCAGGGCTCCGAGGCTTACCGACCACCACAGGAAGGCATGACTTGAATTTGCGAAGTTGAATTTGGGATAAGATTAGACGAATTACAGATTTGTATTTATCTGTATTACAGATTATTCCTACAGTCCAATATTCTCGTTCAGGTCGTATTTCTCGACAAATTGGAAGGTCCCGATAGTTACAACTGCTACTGCTATGACTTACGAAAAGAGCCGATCAACTCTAGTCGTGCAATTCTGAAGGAGCAAGTGTCATGGTGCGGAGTGCCTTGTGCAAAGACTGTCGGGCTTGAGCTTGCTAGAGACCTTCAAAATGGACTTTTAAAGACTTTCAGGAAGTCTCACAATGGTACCTGGTGCCAGTGCTTAGCCGGCGACGTGACCCTAACTACGTTTTTCAACAGGGCAGTGCTGCGATCCACGTTAGTCATTCCACGGAAGACTAGTTCCTTCCCCAAAATTCCAATGTTCTGACATGGCCAGCTTGCAGCCCCGACCTGAACCCGATAGAGAATCTGTGTAGCATCATTGTAAAAAAGATTTATGCGAACAACCGTCAGTTCCAGACGATAGAAGAGCCCAAGCAGGTTACTGAGAACTGTTTAAAGAAACTGTGGCAAGGCGATGAAAAATAGTGGTTCGCTCAAGCATGCTATATATATATGTATATATATATATATATATATATATAAAGTGCTAACTTTGCGTGTCTGTTTGTATGCCCGTTTATGTGTCCTCCCAAAAGTCACGTAGGCACGATCAAGAGCGTGAAGGTCACAAGAGTGCGGTGAGAAAACAGCTATGGAATGGAAAGTCAACCTAAGCTCCGTTGATTGATATCCAGTCTATTTGCGACGTCGCAGACTAAAAATCACAACTCGTCTCCCGCGACGCAGGAAAATCGAACTCTTAGAACTAGAGGAGGTTGGAATGGAGATCACCTATTAGCGTCAGGAGAACAATATTCACAAAGCGGCGTCAGATCGTTCAAATTGGGGAATATCACCTAATGGAGAAACGGACAAGGGAAGTCAACCAATACTGTTTATATTGGTCCTCTAACAAGTCGCAGGTAAGGGGTAGTGGGCATGGCATGGTGCACGCGTTAGTGTGCATAGCCCAACTGGTTGGTATATAAACCCTTCCCTCGCCAAGTGCAACTGATAATATGTGTATGAACCGTAACTAGAAACGCTCTCGTGGTCGGCACGTAAGATGAGTAAACTGAATTTACCACACAACTATAGGTCTAGGCATCCTCTTCAATATAGCAGCTTGAGGAAAGAAGGATAAAGTTTCGAAGACATGACAGGGCTAGATACTCACCTCGTTTAACAGCATACAGTACCGTTCAAAAAGAAATCACCTTGAGCATTTTTTGCCATAATTCATCTCGAACTCAATACTTTTGACCGATTTCTTGATATGTTGTCAACAGTAATGATTTCTAATGTTTCCATCACACAGCTCACGGGACTCTCTTTTTATTTCATTTAAAAGTACACTTTTGACATTATTTCTGGACAGAACAAAATAACATCAGTTTCAGTAACTCAAAATAAATCACTTGACTCGAACGCTATCATCATGAGATCAAAACCTAACTAACTGCTAGTCTAGTACTTTGTAGCGAAGCCGTTGGCATCGATGACGGCTTAGTCATCTACAGGGCATATATCCGACCAACTTGTCGATCATGCACTCACTAATTTTCTTTCATTCTTCTTCTAATTGGCCAAACCTCTAAGCAGCATTTGTGACTGTTTTACCCGGCCATCCTTTTCTTGAGTTCCTACCACGAGGGTTCAATGATGTTTAGATCAGGGGACTGGCTGGGACAGTCGAGGCATCAAATTTTCCGTTGCGTCAGCCACTCGTGCCACCCCTCCCCCTTGTAGATTTGTGTTGGAGATCGTTATCTTGCTGGAAAGTAAGGTTTATGCCGTGCACAGGACGGCCGAAAGGTAGCTTCCATTTCTGCAAAATGTCTACGTACATCTGCTCGTCCATAGTGGTGGAAATATGGCGCAGAGATCCTATGCATAGACTCGGAAAACATCCCCAAACCAGTACTGGCCGACACCATTCCTAAGAGTTTTCAGTTGGTACTTTGGGTCAAAACTTGAAATTTAAAAGGTCGTCTACGAACGGAATTCCATCCCTATCAAGCAAAGCAATCTTTGACTAGACACTCTACACGACTTCGCGTCATTGGTCGAAGGTCAAAGATGCTTACGCGCCCACTGAAGTCCAATTCGTCGTTTTTTCAGAGATCCAGCTACTTTCTCACAACTCCTCTTCCATATAATCCAGCTTCGCACAAGCGGCAACTGTTGACGGTACCTCTAGATGGTGGCAACGTCGCCATCGTCGATGTTTCGGCCATTACATTGAAAGATGCTCGTCTGGAATCTCGTCGACACACAAACGATCTTCCTATCGCCCTCAGAAGCGGCAACCCTCAAAGGCCTTTCCGAGCTGGCTTGTTTGATTGGGCCTATGAGAGACTCACTACTTCCGATAACCTTCGAAATCGTAGACATCACCACAATAAACAGCCTTGGATGTTGAGCGTGGGTCAATTCCTGCTTACTGCCCGAGGTAATGGAGGAGTGCTGGTCTACGATCAGTGTGCGAAAGCCAGAGCTTCGTCTCTTCAATCAGAGCGATCAGTTATCAGAACAAAAAGATCAACAGCATCTCTAGACTCAGAAAACACAATGAAACCTACCTGAAGAACATGCCCCTTTCACAAGTTTTTTGAAAAAAAATCCACCCACTCGGCCGGAAATGAGCTACCGCCGCTTCTGCATCGCAAAAGACTCAGTAATGTTTGAGAAGGGTGATGTCAAAAAAATCACTCAGAAACATTGAGTTCGAGCTGAGTTATGGCAAAAAAAGGTTCAAGGTGATCTCTTTTTGAACGGTTCTGTATATACTTAGTAGGCACATGAACATCTGATTGTTCATGTACTTACTGTGCCTACAGATGCGGTAAACTAATGTATGATTCTTCCAGATTACCGTCTATTCAAAAATTTAGAAGCTAAATGTTTACAGGAGAGAGGAAAGAGTCGAAAACTACAATCGGACGATTATAATTTTCTTTTCTGTTTTTAAAAAGGGATATCGCTTCCTTTAATGGCCCGCTGGAAGAGAGCAATTTATACACAGAGTCAAAAACTGTTGATAACGTGCAACTTTTCGATAGTGATCTTACTTCTATTTCCTGTTTCTAAACAAATATTAACTTATTCTGCAATGGAGTCCGAACGACATTGCTATCAATTAGTTGAAGGCATCACAGTGATTCACACTCACCAGTATTTCGTACACGATTCTAACGTATGCTGTCTGATCTGCGCTAACGAAGGAATGATTTCCGAGAGCGACAAGATGGCGAACATAATCTCGCAAGGTGTTTTGAATACGATGGCTGAACTCGGCGTCTGAGACTATAAAAGAAATTATCACTTATACCATATACATAATGACGCATACATATAGAAACAAAAAAAAACTTTGGCTAATAACATAGCATGGATGGTCATGTTCTCAATCTTTGCTAGTTGCAAACTATATTACCAATAGGTATTTGCACTCAAGCAGCACAGAGTCTACCCCTCGTCACCAGTTTTTTTAACTTAGCTCATTCCCTACGTGATCAGCGTTTCCGCATATCCGTACTAACACCCATTTCATGGCGGATGTGGTGTAGCGGCACACAGCGCACTATTACTCAGACATGGTCCAGGGTTCGAATCCCGAGACCTTAGAAGCCTTCATCCTTCCGGAGCCCCTCAATTGGTATCCGGTCATCTGAGGGGGGGGGTAAACACTGACTCAAACATCGGCTGGCCAGCGCAGGTCACTGTATCAACCAGACACGCGTTCAAACTACGATTGTGAATGGAAGTCGTATGATAGAGCGCGTACCACATGTTGGATTGATTAACACCAAAGTCTTTATCCTTCAAACCCCAAAGCTCACACGCATATTCAGTTCCGGGGAGGAGCCTCGTCCTGCCATGTACCATCGGTGTCTCAATTCCAGCATTTTCCTTCCGAAGCCCAGAAAGTGTTTGCACACTCATGGACTTTGATCTTACAACTAGACCCGCCTAGCTCAGAGCAAACCACGTCCACAGTTGGAATTCGATGTCTACTTATCCAAATGAAGCAGTGCCATAACAAACCTGTTTGGCAAAGAAATACTACTACTATTTTAGCCTATTGAGGCTGACCAAGATTGTAGAACTTCATTAGGCCAACGCTTCGGCCTTTTCGCCTTGTTAGAAAAAGAGAGCTGAAGACACTCCGAAGAAATCCCTCTGAAACGCCCTTTCAGATTCCACATCATTCCAAGTATAGCCTGAAGAAACTGGACGATTTTGATGACCTCAAATGGTTAGTTTGAACTGAACTGTATTGTACTGTATGGGTAGTATGTTGCAGGGTTAGTTCTAGGCTCTAGAGTGAAGTTGCCAGATGCAACAAGTGGTAAAATTACCCAGCAAATGTCCCAATCACTTCGCAATAGTACGCAACCGTTGCGACGATCAACAACAGGCTTCTCTGCATGAAAGACCTCGGTCGATCGCACTAAGGTGGGCTTTTATACTAATTCCATACAAGTTTTGGGCTTTAGGTGTCGTGAGCCTGAATAATCGCATCCCAGCTGCTTGAGGTCCGAATATTCAACGTTTCCTCCCTTACTGAGCCTCTTTCCATTAACCCACTTCTTCAATAGTTCTGTTCGTGGCCAGTGTACCTACATTGTATTTGTGCACATTCTTGACCAGCAACAAAATTACAACTAGCTGATTTTGCGCAACGAGTATGTATCAGTGCATGGCGAAATGCTGTATGGGAAATTACAATCAGTAGATATCAGGCAGCAGTTGTGGTGCGAAGTGAACTAAACGACTCGACAGTCATACAGAACTTTCTACATCTTGAATACTTAAGCGTATTTCACCACTTCTACTTCGCTTTTCTAGACAGGTTGTCTAAATACTTGCAACAAAATCTAGTGAGCTATGGAAGCTAAATTCTTCTATGACGTAATTGAATTGGAATGGCTTCCATGATAAGCCAAATACCATGTTTCCTCGCGAATTGCTGTCTTGCGCAGATGTAGCAAGAAAGAAAATAACCTCATTTACAAGTTACAAAACAATAACATACCACATTAACCAAAAATTTCAAGGGAATGGAAGGAGTAGCGAAAAGAATATTTTAAAATGGATCATTCCAAATGCATTAAGCTTGAAAACTGCTACTCACTGTTTCTATCCAGTAGAGCTCGAAGCAACAGTTGTATTGTAGCGACTTCAACGTTGTGAATCGTTGCAGAAATATTCATTCTTCGCCCATTCCATTCGCGCTCTAATTCTCCTCCAGCAGCACATATTACAGAAGAAATCGACGATATGAGAGCTGCAAGACGAACTGACGCCGACAACAAGTCTGAAATAACTTAATGAATTCAAGCATGTGATTACTGTATTCTAAATATAGGTTAATTAGATAACTCCAGCCGCCGTCAGCGCACTCAACTGTTTTGCATTGGTGTAACGACCTCACCAATTATTTCATGCAAATTCATCTTCCTTACCCCAGTTCACTTCTAATTACAGCGCTCTAATAACTGAATCACAGGCTTTATAGCGCGCATCGAACACCTAATAGTAAGTGCGCGAGTACTAGAAGAAACAGAAAGCTTCAAAATCAGTGGTAACTTTTCCCTCTATTATTTCCTTTTCCCTTTCTCTCCTTCCTGATATTACTTGCATCAAAGCTCATCACCTAATACGTTAATCATCTGCTAAATATTAACATTTGTTTGATTATACCGAAGTTGAAAAATCGGTCAATTGCCTAAGCATTTTAAATTCCCGTCCGGCGCTTCGCGAGCAGCTGCAACTGCAAGCAACTCACGAACGGAATCTGATACCGTGGTACATAATGCCAACCAGTGCGACAAACATGAAAAACCAGTGCTTCTCAACTCACCTTCTGCGGAAGGTGTTGAATTGCCATTCAACTGATTCTCTATAACGTGCGCTCGAAAATGTGCACGATGGGACTCCAGGGGAGCCATATTCACGTTAATCATGTTAGCCAAATCACCTAGTGTGGCAAAATTGAGCAAAAGAGCTTCAAGATGAGCCAAAACACCAGCGCCTGAACTATTCTTCGAAAAGTCATGAACTTGAAAAGGAATCTAGTCCAAAAAGAGAATTCTAAACATCCAGACTCAGAAAGATCATACAAAGGATGGATTCATATCGATTGGGTATATACAATTACCGTTTCCCGGCCGCAACATTGAAGCAGGAGCACGATAAGTCTCCAAAATTGTTGTCACTCTGGTGTCTAGGCCAATGGTCATAGAACTTGCCATCTGAAACACTGAGAAATACTGAAACGTTTGACATTGACATCTATAACCACCGCGCCGTTTGATTTGATAAGGAGAAATTAAACGCTCCTACCTTGAAGGCTCAAAAGCGTTCATCTTCACGCTAGGATGAAATCGAAGACGGTTGGCTAATTCAGAAAAATGAGGAAAAATCCAGAAAATAGTTAATCATGAAGTGTTTGAGGGACCAAGAAGGAATTAGGGCTTCAACACCAATAAGGTCAGATAGTAAAAAGGGCTACTTCGGGATCACGGATTGTTGACTAATGCGGGCCAAACACGAAAAATATGCAAAAGCAGTCAGAACTACAGAATCAGCCGAATTTTATTTTTCACTTTCTCAATCATGTAAAACCGGCTTAGACGTTTATCATTAGCATTTCGGTGAAGAACTACGAAGGGAGACTTTTCAAATCATTTGATCAAAAAGAACGACTTTCTGGAAACTACAAAGTGCATCATTTTGAGCGATCAACGTTGATGGCAGAAATGAAATAGGTGAAAGTGAAAAGAAAAACCATATGAAGTTAACGTATACTGGCTAAGGCATACTTGATAAATGTGTGGGATGAGATTCAGAGATCAGAATCAGAAACGAAGAAAATTAATAAAAAAAGTTCCTTTCCAAAATTTCATGCAAATGACATTAACGAATTGTAATAACATTTCTTACCTCTTCAAGAATATTACGGCCTTGTTCGTCGCGTGGAATGAAATCGTACTGCTGGCCATTCGACGCACCTAAAGTTCACTTGAAAAATGACTCGCAGTAAAAACAACAAGTTAATGGGTATCAACAAAACGATCACTCACCATTTGCTATACTTGGTGCATGGTTTCCGGAAGGTTCATTTCTTACACTAGTCTCAGAGTGAGCATTAGGATGCTCATCGATCTCTGCATGCACTAGTACAGGAGCAGTGACGGTAGCTTGCACAATTTCACCACCTCCAGGTAACTAAACAGAAACACTCTACTCTAATGAATACTGTGTTTATTGTTTTTTAGAACTCTTCACGAGGTTTGTAAATGAGCTTTATTAGGCTGACGTTTGGGCGGGGTCGCCTTCTTCAGAGCCTGAAAGGATCATTACAATTTGTGTCTATCCGACCAAACGCCTCCACTGCCCTACTAAAGTTCGAGACCCCCAGAGCACGCAGGTGATTAAAGGAGAACCCACTCACCGTAGCTTTTGGATTCCTCGAAACCACCCAGTAACCGACGATACCAATCGACTAGTGTCAGCTAGGGTAGGTCTTCATTCCAAGTCGCTGCGGGAAAGCCAACTTTATATAAGGCCGCAGCTCTCGCGTGATGCATTCTTCCCTACGATTCATTTTTGGATCGGTGACTTGTATCCAAAATGCCTCGAGGGTTTTTCGCGCGCATAGTTGCGACTCCTGTGCCAAGACCTCTACAGTCACTTCAAAAGCGTGTCCGTTATGTTTTTGACTCCCTAGGGCAGTAGACTCTTTCAATCGCTTCATACCATCTATGCGCTCCTTAATCCTCACGTGGAGTGGTCTTGCCGTTTCGCCAATATACTCATCACCACAATCACGGCAAGTAATCTTGTAGATCACCCCCATATTATATTTATTAGGGAACTCCGAGACCTCATAAAGTCTCGGGTTATAAGATTATCTGTCAGTGACAAAGGAGGAGAGTTTGTTGTGATTCCCAGGCAATTTGATTGTGAAATAACAGAACACCATCTGGGAGACACCTCTCTCTACCGCCCGGCTTCTGTTAAGGAGTTCCAAACGCAGTTTCGTAGACTGAACCGGATGTGGGTTTCAGTAGCAAGGTCAGCAGGATTAAGTTCAACATTGATAACACGGCTCAAACTTGAGTCACCTTGTTGTC
>UZAF01016626.1:17738-58496 GCA_900617895.1 Haemonchus placei
AGGAGCACATAGATGGTATGAAGCGATTGAAAGAGTCTACTGCCCTAGGGAGTCACCGAAATCGAATTGCATCCAACCGAATTCAGTTTTCAAACAATTTTCAAAGAATTTTTTTGCCGTTTTTTTACCACATGTTTACCGACGAGGAACGGAGCAAGAGCGATGTGCAACAAGGTAGGGATCGACCAAGACTGCGCATGACGTAAAGGATAAGCATAACGACTGTTGCAAACCTTTCTACTTTTAAGGGCCTCGATACTCGGCCATTCAGTCACTGTGCGTAGGATGGAGCAGAATGTGCCTGTCTATTCTGCTTCATCCTACGCACAGTGACTGAGTGGCCTTATACATTGAAGTCGTAATTTATAGCATAAGAAATTAACCACAGCAGATACCGCTAGGCGCCGATGACCATACAAGTCCTCCATAGCTTACCAACCCTTGCAGTTTAGCCATACGGATTTGCCGTGAACCAATAAGCAGCTTTAGCAACCACAGAAGCATAATGGAATGCCGAAAACATTGGAATTCGAAAAAATGCTGAACTTATTGTGCAGCTTATTATTGGGTTGCCAACACCAGAAATGCAGAAATGTAACCAGAGAAAGAATACTTCCATTTTGCAAAACTTGAGCATACAGCTCAATATCTTGAGAATGCCAGCTAAAATGCGACAAAACACAACCAGTAAGAGTAGTGAATAGTCCAACGTTCCTTAGCGTTGAACACGTTACTGTGTGACTTCACAGAGATCTAATTGCTTATTTGCTCACAATTCAATGCTCTGTTTAGATACATGGCGCCTTCGAAATGTCGAAGGAAAAATCTGTAACGTTTCCAAACTCACTTGCACCGATTGACCAGGGAACATACGACTACCACCGCCTCGTGCATTCTCTGAAAGAAAGGGAATCTGTACTTCTCACTATAACACTGTAATGCAACAAGATCTCAATTGCCATTCTTAATATATTCTTTGAATTGTATTTCACGGGAATGTACTATCTTCACCCGAAAGGCGAATGAACAAATCGAAAAAAATGGTTGAAGGAATGCTCCAACACCTTCTGACTAACTATTAAAAAAGTTTCGTTGTTTAATTAAATAGCTATTAATCGATGGTTGAAAAAAAAGAACTAAATCAAACAGCTCTATAGGAGATAGAAATTGGACTCAGATCAAGTGGATGAACCCAAATAAAGAGAAATCCCAAACTGCAGCAAGCGGCGCTTCGAGCAGAAGGATATCTGGCAACAAAAAGGTGAAATAGCAAATAAAAAGCAAGACAATGAAATAGCGACGCACGAGTATATAAAGTGATGAAACCTTCTCCTCTCCTTAACGTATAGCCTCTAAATGATGCCATATCGCGGAAAGGCGACCAAGAGTCCATGATGAGATGCATTTCCTTATTGTACCTACTTTTGAATGGACAGGCCCTACTCCAGTCGATCATAATATGTAATTAGCTATTGCAGGCATAGCACCCGTTTTATGACCTCTAATTTTCGAAATGCTTGTGGTAGAGCGCATGGAATGTTGATGAAACCTGGACTGTTGCTTCACTTCTTGACTCGATTGACTTTTTTTCGGTTTATAGGAGCGACGTACAAGGTGTGCATTCTGCGTTACACATTCTTTGGGTTGCTCCACCAGTGTCAATTTCCTAACAGGTTTCTCTTCGAGAGCCATTTGTGTTGGATGTGTCTCAACGCTAAAAACAGATCAGATTCATACAATTCACGTGCAGTTCCCACCTTTCTTAAACAAGTACGACAAACGTATGCGACAGCTGAAATAGGATGCCTATTTGAACAAATGTAAGAAAAGGTTATCAAAGCTCCTATCAAAGAGAAAGACCATGTGCGGAACCTTGTTCACGTCGGGAAACAACCTCGATCTCACGCACGCAAAGAGAGCACTACTCCTATGCCAATTCGACGCTCGATGTAGTAGCGACGACTGCGCACTTTCGTTAAGCACTAAAGTCTTCTTGGAGCCTTACTCAACCCCGTCTGAGGGAGCGCCCACGCATTCGACTTCCATTCGGAATTGTAGTGGCGTATTGCATGAGTATGCGGCCTATCCAATAACTTGCGATGGCTAGTCGGTTTACAACTCGGTACTTTTATCCTGTGGTACCAATTAACCGACCCGGAAGGGATGGAAGGCTTGGTTGGCCTAGGCGTGTGTCGATCTCGGTTCGAATCCACGACCATGCGTGAGAGATAGTGCGCCACTTGCCACTTCACAACCTCCGCCCCCTCTCCCGACACTTTAATGGTGAGTTATCCCAATTCCCATGAACTAGTGAGGGAACTTACGGCGTAGAGAGGTATTTTCTTTAAAGAAGAAGTTAAAAAAAGGCGAAGTGCCGATAAAAAGGAGACCATCCTTTTCAACATAACAGACAACAATAAAATAGGACTATTTACAGTTTTTTTTCTGTAGTTTTCAAACAATGGTAATAATGAGGCACATACGAGAGTTGCGATCTTGATCTGTATGAACCATTTGACTCAGAGCGGAGCGAATAGCTAGTTGCACGAAGTTCTCAAAATCGCTTTCATTTGCCATTAATACGTGACCCGAAGAATTAAGGGCAAGCTGCAATAAGGATTAGAGTACTTGAAACAAAGCTACAACAGTGCGCTTACCGTAACTCGCTCGTAAGCATCTACAGGTGTTACGCGGCGGTCAGTAAGTGAACTTGATGATAATGAATCCTTAATATAACGCTTGGGTTAATTTCTGTACCTTCTAGAGTCCACAAAACAATGAAAAAACCTACTCCCATCAGTCGACGGTAAGGAGATAGTTGGGAAGAAACATTGGGGTGACTGCTTCGTAAAACTCGTTGCACATCTGTGAATCGACTCGCGCACGATAAAAATGGATCCACATTAACAATCTGAAATAATTACATTATTAATGATGGTGGGCGCAGAATCCTATGCAAAAAATACATCTTGCCGCGGTGTTGTGAAATGCATCTCTGGTGGGAAATTCATTCCGCCCATAAGGAATGGAAATCCTGGCGGGCCTGAAATCTTACATGCAAATTGAAAATGGCCTACAAACGCTATATTTTACCATCACTATACATCATTTATTTGGATAAATTTACGAATTCAGAGCACTGACCACGATAAAATGGTTTCCGAAATTCTTATGTATGGTGACAACGAAGATAACACAGGTGACGCTGTCGGGTTCAAAAATTTAGCCGACGTACACACCCAAAGGGATGAATTCTCACAGCGTTGTAGAGCTGAGGTTGCAACAGGGACGAACACGCTGCATGCAACTGACAATTGCGAACGCCATTTCCATGTAACCTTTGTCGTCACATTATCATCCAACCCCTAACTTTACACCTCTTTTGAAGCCCTACATCTAACTAAACACGGAGATTTTCGTACTTTCTTCGTCACCTTTACACTATCTGGAGAACTTCTTTAACCCTTTGACCCTTGCCTGACGCACGGGACACGGGCTTTTGAAGCTTTCCATTTCCGCGGCTCAACGTTGGGCCGCACTGTCCCACTGGCCATTCTTTTCTGTGATAATCTATTTTCACTTTTCTCAGGTTTTTTCTAATCATTGAGTTTCAAAAAGGTATAAATAAAGAAGGTATCAATTTTCTACTCTCATCAACCCCGGTTTTATGCACACTATATCTTTAGGAGTCAAAAATGGATCAGCACCCTGTAGAAGATTGGTTTTGAAAGACTATTAGTCCAGCCTGATGATGACATAGAGGAGACTTCGAGAAACGATTCTTTCCTTAATAACGCCCTAGTATTACCTACGGGTAACGTATCTGATACAGAAAGTGAGACGTTATCAGTATCAGACAGCGAGAGTGAGGACGAATGGACTAGCGACGCAGAAGTTTATGATGACTACGTATTCACTCACAATTTGGTCCGTATGATTGTGTACAAAGTTGCCACGAACCGATTGATTTTTACGAACTATATTTGAACGGAGGAATGCTTTCACTCATCGTCGGAGAAACGAATAGACAGGGGAGAGCAAAAGATTCTAATTTTCAAGATACTTGTCCTGCCGAATTCAAAAAATTCATGAGTTTATGCATACAAATGGGAGTAGTGCAGATGCCGAAGCTGAGAGGTTATTGGAGTACCAGACCTGCGATTGGTGGACACTCGATGAGTGATGCCAAGGACCCGATTCAGCAGTTATTGAACTCTCTTCACTTTGTCGACAATAATCAATTCGGTGGCAACAGGTTTACAAGATCAATGATTTCCTGAAACTGTTCAAAACGAAGTGCGTGGAAGCCTACAAACCTGAAAAAGAAGTCTGAACTCATGAGACACTAGTACCATTCCGAGGCTGGATAGTTTTCAGGCAATACGTCCCTCCCAAGAGGCACAAATATGGAAAAAAAAAACCCTTTCAAACAATGTTGCAAAGATAGTCACACGCGGACAACCGAGATTTGTACAGGGAGGCAGCATTCAAGGAAAGATCCTGTAGCTGTATCAAAGGTCATGGAATAAATGGACGGTCTTTTGGATCATGGTAGACGTCTCTGCACCGATAACGGGTATTCGAGCGTACCTCTGGCTAATAGCTTATTGAAACACAGCTCCCTTTTGTCCGGGACTTTGAGAAAAAATCGTAAAGGAATACCAACAAAAGTCAAGGACAGGAAGTTGAAAGAGGGCAAGTGTACTATGAGGAAAATCAGAACGGAGAATTGGTTTGAAGTAGAAGGATAAATGCGATTTGTTCATGATTTTTACGAGATAAGACGGGTCCATAACTCCAAACGGCAAACCGCAAGCTGTAGAAGATTACATCAAAATTATGTTACTTGACTATCAAAGCGACCAAATGTCTGCATATACTTCATTTGTGAAGAGAACTGCTAAGTGGTATCTCAGGATTTTGTTCCACCTTATGACACAGACAGCATTTGTAAATTCCTGGAAACTGCACAATGATGTGGTAGATGAAATAAGAATTAATGATTCAAAAATGAGTGTTACTGAATCACTCTAGAAAAATGAAAGTCTGTGCGACAGCAACAAGTCGCAGCCTGGAAGAATTGCGAGGACGGAAAACAGAAGTTTGTAAGATGTATAGGTTGTTACAAACAATTATCTCGAGGCTACGGGCGCGTTTACGCTTCCAGCAAAACGAGACGTGTCTACTGAAATCATTTTTGCATTGATTGTTTCCAAAAAAAGCACAAAATGTGATTTTTAACAGGATGATTGAATTTGTCCGAAGTTTGTTGAAATTAATAATCTGTTGCTCGACCCATTTCGTGCATACAACCAATTGCAAATTTTAAATCCAATAAATACAAAAAACTTTAAAAAATTAAGTAAAAAAAAAATTAGCCCTTGAGAAGAGTGCGGCTCAGCGTTGGGCCTAGCTTTCCCACGCGATCAAGAAACCGTTGAGCCGGGCTGTCGTCAAAGGGTTAATTATTCGTCTCAAACTAGAAAACCCAGGCTATCGTGAACTAAGCCTTTCACAACTATTATAAAACTGAACATGTGTTGTCAGATATTCGATTACCTTGCTGTCGCGGTCTGCTGTGATTGAAATCATTAGTAACAGTCGAAGGCGTTGACACTGTTACTGGTGCGACATTTGTTGAAGAAGATGTAGGTGCGCTTGATGTCGCATCATTTTGACTCGAGTTTTGCGGAGTATCTTCTTGCTCAGGCGTATGACTGAATATGTCGAATTGATGAACTTCGACGTGATATCCAACAGCAGCGGGTTGCCTCCTCAAAACAGTGATTTTCAAAACGAGTAGCAAGAAAATCGACAAAGAGTGCTGCATCCTACTAACCGATGTTCTCACTCACCAAGACATGATTTTAAATTTCCGTGAAACTATGAATGAAGACCTATGCGGAACTCCACTTCACATATATTATTCCGAAAAGCACTTCACGAATTCAGAAGATGTTCGACTTCTCAAGTCTTAGAAACGATAGCAGGTTCCAGTTTGGCTCTCTCCTGGCCGAATTTTCTGCATATGTCATTCCAATTTGAGTAGTTTTTCGTGGCCGTTCTCGGGTGTAGTGCGATTCACGCGTCAATATAATGAGTTCATCTGAGTGAAGGGCGGGGCCTACAGCGGCGCGGTGTTATGGACGAGACGCGCTATAACATCATGCCAACCATCATAGTGGGAGAAATAGGAACCTATAAAAGAGAAGTAAAAAAATGACCAACTGTGCATGTTTACAGAAGGACTGCATTTATTAGGATCAGAACGTTTTAAAGTAACTCCTATTTTGAGAGTTTGTTAAGTAAATTGTTGAACTACGAGGTGAATCTTTAATCTCGAAGGGGCTTGTTTGCCATAGTGAAGAGGTTTGCACTACTTCATTATGAAGCCATGGACTAGTGCACAACTCGTTTGGTACATCTCAACTGAAGGGTACTGAAGCGATCGCATTGAACGCGCACTGAACGCAACGCATAAAATACGTAATCTGTCGCGCGGTGCGTTTCGTCCTGCGTGCGAGAGGAGCTCTAATCGAGATCGAGCCGCGAGTGAATCGCACGTTCCCCGCCACTCTCGATACTTACTACTCCATTAAAACTAGCACCTATGTTCACAACATTTGGCGTCAAAGGAATAGTGCTAGGTCGTTGAGACCGTCATAATGGAGTATACCGCCCCGCATGTTTTCTATTGTTAATCAATCAATGGTTTGTAAACGTCAAATATGCAATTTGCATTTGCAGAAAGAGTTCTCGAGCATCTACACTCCCTCTTTGATATAAGATTTTTGCGATGGGGTTAAACGCCGAGCTACACCGCCTACACCGCTGGCGTACAATGATAGAGCAGCTTTTACATTCGGCTTGCAATCATGATATGAAGATTCGGATTCTTGACCCTAATAAATCGATGACACCAGTTTCGAGCAAGAAGCCATGTAAAAGGAACGTTATTCAGGTAAATATTGTCATACTGATGCTCACCAGTTTTTTGATAGGATAGACGAAGGCTTCAGCGTGGCTCGAGACCAAACCTCTTCTTCTAGAGGTTGGAATGAAACGTGGCAATCAACTTCTCCAATTAAGTGTATGAACCTGTTTCCTACGAATTAGGTGGAAGAGCTTTCAAATCCAAGCGCCAATAAAAGTTCTTTCACATATGAAACCGGCTGAAAACTGCTTTCTTCTATCCATAGTGAAGTCTTGCTCAGGCCCTGCGTGTCGAAGTAACATTGTTTATTTCTCTCTCATCCCAACCAGATTGCACTTCAGACTAAGCTTCTTTCACGGATGTTCCGCCTCCCATCCCCCTAGCCACCTGCTGGCTGGACCTAGTCCAGCCAATTCCTACAACCTAACATCGCAGTCCTAAAGGCACAGTTCTCGATAATTTTGGGTAACCCAGATTATGACGAAAGTTGAGGATAAGATAGAAAATAGTGCGATGAAGGCGAAGGAACTGCGTGAATAGGTGTTTCCGAAGTAAAAATTTCGAATAATCGTTAGAAGAATGAATAAGAGTGGGGCGTTTGGATGAGCTACGCACAGTGCGTCATTGCGTAAGTGTGGGTGCTCGTACAAATAACTAAAATAACTAACTACGGTATGCAAAAATTCATCAGCTTATAAGCATAATCGAACAAAAAACCTTAGTAACAACAAAAATAACTCTTTTTTCAGCCTTAGGGAAGGAAATTAAATAAGGGATCGCGGCAGAAAAAAGAATAACAGAGGAGAAATGAATGGGAGAAAAACATCGGCTCATCACACGGCGATCAGCTGATTGTGTGTGGGTCCTAGAACGAACAACCGCAATCTGTATTGCTTTGACACTCGTCTGATTGCCGAGTGTCAAAGCAATACAGCGATCGAGAGGCGGAAAAGCGACCCAAGACAGCAACAGGAGTTCCGCTATGCCCTGACCATCGAGATTTCGGGAGCGAGAGAGACCCTTCTAAAACCCATGGGGTCCACTTAATAATCCTAAGGAAAGAACTCAGTAACCACTTTGATCGTGAACCGTGCCTTTAAGTTATAAAACTTGTAGCAATCGTGATCTAATAGCGAGAAACGGACAAAATTCTCATCTGCTCATCAAATTGCCATCCCTATCACTGCACTTACCACTCACTTTTGTCACCCTACTCCCGCATCTCGTCTTATCGAATGAAACATGCTGAACGGTCCACACTACAACGTATATACCGAATACGTTAAGAGTTTTGATCAGTAGGTGGCCTCCCTTAGGTCCCTTATCCTCTCTTGTTAACACGAGAAGTGTAATCCTAAGAAATTTGAACGCTCTAGGGCCACGTAAACAGGCGTTATGAATTTGTTGCCCAAAATTTCTATCGCGTACATCCCGCCCCCTGTGAAAGGAGTCCGGTTCTGCCGTCCATCATAAGTGTTCCCATCCCGCCCCCGCGCTCCTACCGAGTTTTAACGCTCTAGGAGGAAAGCGTGTTGAATTTATCCAATTATTTTCCTCCTGCTATACATGATTTTTCGAAACATTTCCGTCTACTAGAACGAGATTTTTATTGCGCATCTTTTGATATATTTTTCTATGTCTACTTTGTTTTCTCCGAAGAAAAAAGTTTAGGAAATGCTTGACCAAAAATTCTTTTTGCGGATTACACGCGGTATGACCTAAGCAGGCCAAATCGTCTGCTGAAACCCATCATCCGAGGTATTGGGGAAGAAGCCTTGTCAGAAAGCCAGTGGCGACGATGGTTACAGCGTTTTAAAAACGGTAATGAAAGCTTAGAGGACAAGAACATGGACGTCGGCCTCAGGTCGTCGATAACCAAGTGTTAAAGTCCGTCACTGGATTGGATCCATGCCAAACTACTCGAAAACCTGCAACACATTCTGGCTGCTCAACTCTACCATCCATGAACATATGCTGTCAATTGGCAAGACGAACAGGTGCGGAAAATGGGTATCGCACCGTCGCGTCGCGTGTCGGGTCGCGGGTATGGATCGCGAAAATTAATTTGGGAAAAGTTGAGGAATAGGAGATGGGAAATCCTAACTCATCCGCCATAGAGCCCAGACTTGGCACCATTCGATTACCGTCTGTTCCGGTCGATACAGCACTTGTTGGCCGAGAAAAACTCAGAAACCGCGAAGAAGTCCAACTCTGGGTGTCCAACTACTTTGAGTTGCAACCGGTTGAGTTTTTCGGAAGAAGAATCCATTCTTTGCGTAAACATTGGCAACAAGTCATTGATAGTGATGGAGATTCTATTTTGAATTGATCTTGTTTAGTTCCGTTTTTATAACAAAAGATTTTTGAAGCTCAGACGCGCATTTCTTTCCGAACAGCCTAATATAATTCGCCAACGCGTCTGTTGGTTTGCTGGTGTATTTGTGTGTGTCTGTTCGTGTGTGTGCGTCGGTTGTTGTGTCCGACCGGGAATTCATAACTCCTGTTTCCAAAGACCCAGAGAGTTAAAATTTGGTGGGAGCACAGGAGGCAGGATGGAAACACTGAAGGCAGGTAGCAGGGTCATACTCTGCCTACAGGAGGAGGAGAGTGTGCGATTAAAATTTGACCGCAAATTCATAACTCCTGTTTCCGTGGACCTAAAGAGTTCAAATTTGGTAGGATCACAGTTCTTTGGAACATTGGCATTCCAATGGATGATGTAGGATATGACGGGTTGTAGTTACTCGGTGACAGGAACCGATAATAAGTGATAGGAGAAGATAAGGGGTGTAAGAGAGCAAGAGCCACCTACCGAAGTCCTAGCGCTTTCGATATTTACGAGGCAGTTTTGACTGCTCGGTATGTTTCATTCCATAAGTGGGATTGTAAAGTAGGGTGACAAAAGTGAGTAGTAAGTGCAGTGATAGGGACCCATTAGCTGCGCTACGATAAACAGATGAGAATTTTGTACGTTTCTTGCTATTGGATTACGACCGCAATTCAGCAAGGTTTGCGACTCAATGAAGAACCTCTTTGCTCGATATCATTTGCGACAAAAGTTAAGCGCCAGTAATCGGAATTCTCAACTAATGATATCTCTTAGATGAGTAAAGTCATTGATAACGACATGCGAAATATTGTCATCATCACTCGAAACATTTGTGGGTACCATCCAAGGCTTTGGCTACCTAACAATTGAATTTTAATGAGTATTCACCTTTAAGAACGAGAACAAAAGATCGAGGCGTAAGCACCGACCTACTTGATTACCATTTGCACTGGCCTGTTAGCCCTGTCAAACTTTGCGTGAAGGAAAATATTATTTGTTTCAAAGAAGGAGTACAGAGTTAGCCGATCACTACAATTTTGCAGAAGAAGGAGGGAAGCCAAGAGTTAGTCTGGCAAAACGTCTGGTATACAGTAGCGCTCAAAAGTCTTTACTGAAATGGTTCGTCAGTCGATCTGATCAAGCGAAATTTCAATATGTGTAGCATTGGTGTAGTTTGAATATTTACCACTATTAACCTGCAATCGGATCATGTTCCAGATATTCCAAAGAGCATGAATTCAAATCGATTGAAAATACAGATGATGGTCCTTCTAGAATCTCTTTCCTTTTTGTCATGTCTAAAGTGTAGGAGCGGTAACGCCGTACAATAGATGAGAAAAACGCACACAAGGTGCGAATAAGTGCAGACGTCGACAACTTTACTTTTAACAAAATTTGCTACAGCAACCAACACCTTGCTCTATCTGTGGATATTGCAGCTTCGCAGTCAAATAGTGTTGGGTAGGGTGAAATATGATCTAGTTAAACATGTCCAAATTTTGCGCGATTTCGTCTACTAAGAAAAAAAGTTATGTACGGAAAAGCTTCAAAGCATTTCACCGAAGACTTTTGAGCGCTACTGTATATATATGTACATATATAGGTATATATGTATATGTATATATACATATGTATAATCAAAAGGTCACTTATCTGAAAGCTTCCAAAACAAGAATACGAAAACATTTTAAAAAACCGTGACTACTTTCCAAACAACAATTATAGGAAATTGGCATATATTGTAAAAACTAAATTTTTCTGATTGAAAAAAAAAAAAAAAAAAAAAAACNTCCCCCCCCCCCCCCCCCCGTCCCCACTTCCTCTGTGGAATCGGTAAACATGGAATCCTAACGAAATTTGGTTAATAAAAAATAGAGTTGGTATCACATGCCTACCCATTAGCATCAGCTATTCCTCCCATAGCCATATTGAGCAGTTGAGGTTGCCCTTGATTCAAACCAGAGTGTGAGTTTGCGTCCTGCAGTGGATCGTAAAGGAAAACTGTGCGTAAACTGCATGATGTGAAAAAAAAAACTTGAACTCAAATTAAATTTCCTTTGCAACAGCGAAAAAAGAATTTGGCATGAACCCGTAACTTGAAAGTATCTTATGAGAGAGAGAGAACGTACCCCGTATTCAACAATAACGTCAACTTGCGGAGGCAGCGAAGTACCGAGGCCGTTATTTCTCATGATATTTGAGATGACTTCCTGATAGTATAAAAATATGATAAAATGTAATAAATGTATAATGGAAACCACACATAGCATGACTCACCGACATGAATGGCATTTCGCCACCAGACTGAGTAATAACCCCTCGCGCGAGCGAACCCAGAGACGGAACTGGTGCACGCTGATAGAATCAAAGTCAGCCCTTGTGAACCAATACAAGAAAATCACTGAGATACCAAACCAACTGGAGGTCTAGTTGATACGTGTTGCGCGGAAGAGCCTTCATCGGTCCCAGTTTCCGTGCGAGTGCCGGTACGAGATAAGGCCTTGAGCACGAAACAGAGTGGCAACGAAGAATCAAAAGAAACTTTAGGTAAAGATGTAAAAAGTACCTGCTGAACAGAAGCACTGCGAAATACATTGGAGATGTCTACGCTTTCATCGTGTGAGGTTTGCAGCAACCTCCTCATAATACGTTCGTAAGGGTTGGACGATTCCAGAGCTGAAGGAAATCAATGACTTTGCTATAATGAGCCTAATGCATTCTTACTTGCACTCTGACCATTATTTGATAGAAAATTGAAGAACAGTACTTTAAATAAAACGAAACGTACAAGGCAACCCCCCTTCAAGAGCATTTGCAAGTGCTTCTTCCAGAGATTGAAGGGTTGTTGAACTAGAATAAGAATTATCATAAGCAATATTGAAAAAAAAAACTTGATAACTATTAACATCTAAAAGACATTATATTGCTAGTTTTCCAAACACACCTATACGAAGGAGCAGCTCTATTGGAACTCCCATTATTAGATGATTGAGGAACGTCACCTGATCGTAGATTGGATGTGTTGGTTGTTGAGATGGAGTTTGTCTTAAGTTAGAGACTGTTCCAAGATGAAGTAAATTTGGATTCTAGGATATGACTTTACCGTTGCATCGCCGAAACCTGAAGGTGCAGTCGACTCATGAAATGGTGGAACTAGCCCGACACCTATGGTTTTTCGTTTGAAAAAAAAGGTTGATAAAATCACATGATAATGTAACACGTTGGCGACAATGCGGTTTGACGCTTTACATTCTTTCTTTGCCACTACGGACAAGGAGGCCCAATGTGAAGTTGCGATTCAAGATTTAATGATTCGATTATATAGATTTCCAAGAGTGCGGTAATTTTATCGTTTCGTTGTTATTAAACACCCAAATAATACCCATTTTTGTGTATTTTAACAAAGAAACGATAAACAACGATAACGACACAGGACTATCAGCTAAGTCTACTATGTCTACAATACAGTATATAAAGAGAAAAAGCGTGGCACCGAAGGCCCAGGCGAACACATTTGTTTTAAAATCCTCAACCAAACTGAGTGTTCAATTTGCAAGGGATTAAGCGAGAAAAATATATGGCTGCAGAGCTATTGAACTAACGTTCATGATTGGGACCAGTTGACTAGGTCCACAGTCAACTCATCAACTATTTGACAGTACGCTCAAAGCTGAGCATCCTCGTGATCGATACCATTGATTGGTGCATCGGTCAGAAACCATTACAAAGGCAACGCTTCATGGACTGATGATGGTAAAAAGGTTTGGGTGCTAAGTCATTAAGCGCCCGACCCCTTGAAGTTATGACACTCCGAAAAGTTGTTTTTAAGAGGAATGTGGTCAGTCATCGAATCGCACCTCTTTAGCAAAATCTTGCACACAGCCCAACGGGGAAGACCTCAAAAACCGCATTGTTATCAGTGTGTTAACAAAATGATGAATTGGTAAACCTGAGGATGAATGCCTAGAGTTCCACGGCATAGTGCCGCTTCTGCGGGCAGGCAAGAGACGCCGCGGTGCAATCATTCGAGAATGGCCAGAAGGATTACCGGTCTGTCCAACGGTCGATACAGGGATAGGAACAGCAATACCCATTTGATGCATCCGCCGAACTGGATGGAAACACATCATGAGATGCCAGATGATACAGAAAGAAACAGAATTAATGTCACAAACTCGTTGGATTCATCCCAATTATCCGAATCTCGTCATTTGACAGCTCTTGAACGTCAACACCTTAATTTAGAATGAATGCTATTGAGCATCTGCCCAGGAAGAAATATTTACAAACCAGGTGGTGGAAAGTTCAGGAACCTCCATGAAGGTTCATTGGAAGTAACTTCGCTACTGGCAGCTTCTTGTGTAGGATGAAATTCTAGCACTATTTCACCCTAAACGAAAATAGCTCAAGCAATATCGAGAGAAAGATTATTTATCTTCAAACCTCAGTTGGAGGGGCAAGCCGAAACTGCTGGTAACTAGGAAGAAGACGTCTAGGTATAGGTGTATGCAAATAAACACTAAGATCACTGGCAAGGTGCCATGCGTGGGAAAATCGATGGAGTACTCTTTGTATATGCTCCAGATATACGGTAAAAAAGTTGGCACGATAGTCGGTATCTGTGTGCTGAAATAAATTTATCAAATTCAGTAGAACAATCTTGAAGCAAGTTAAATACAATAGTCACCTCAGCATCGTCTATGTTGTAAAGAATACGCGAGTTCAATATCCGCTCAAAGCGTATCAAATGAGGATGAAGAGCTTCTTCTTCATTTCTCAACCGTCTTAATATGCCCACTAAGTCATCGGTAATGGCATGTCTGCAACGAAAGTGACAACATACTTCTCGAAAAAATGCGTAGTAAACAGCTCAAGAATTAAAGTATTTGCGTCTCTTGCTTTATTGACCTCATCACAAAGCCGGGGCTCACATCAGTCTCTGCAAAAGTTTGGTAACGAGCTGCATGCTCATCTGACTCGTCTTCGCCTACTTCTTCACTTCCATATAAATCTACTGAAAATGCCCTTCGTTAGAAACCTACTTTTACAATCCAATAAGTTGAAAGTTTCATGAAGGCTTACTAAGGCGTGATCGACACATCGATTCGCTCTCTAATGAGAGAGCCACGGCACGAACTTGCTCGTTCATCACAGATGTGTTTTCTTGATCGTAAACATGTGTTCCTTCGAGAAATTCGTCTATTCTATCCACTAATCCATCTTCAGCCTTGAAATTCGCAAATTAAATGGTGATTCACAAAATATCAAAAGACACGTGATTTCGGGGTTTTGAAATAAGAATAGTTAATGACCTCTAGACGTGCTTGCAAATTCAGGCTAAAGTTCGAAAAATAATGCGGGACGAATAATGTTTATATTACTGTTTCTATAATATTACATAAAACTTGTGAACTAACCTCAACGATGTTGTGAAAATGAGCAATTTGGTCAAGCAATGATAAAATAAGCGACACACGTTCTAGAGCGGGAGAAGCGATGTGAGGGTTCCTAAAACTTCTTATGCTGCCAATGGAAGTAAATTTAGAAAAAAAAAGTTGATGCTCGAAAATGCACCTCTGCGCGGGAAGAGATATATGAAGAGCCTGGTCGTTTTCCCAACGTATTTGAAACCGGTCAACCTGATCGCGCGTCAAAAAGCTTGTGTTGTTTATCGCTGTACGTACGAGTTCCTGAAAGTTGTCATTAAAGTAGTTCCGGAGAATTTTCTAATTAACTGTGGTCATACACATGTACATAAAATCATCGTACAAAAAAACGTGTCACAAGTATACAAAATACCTCAATGCGGGTGTTGTCGATCAGAATACCACTTCTTTCGAAGGGGAGCACATAAGTGATTCGTTCTCGCTCATTTCTGTGGGGATCAAACATGTTTTGAAAGAAACGACCGTGCTGTTGATGATGAACCCGGCTACCAAAATCATTCTGCTCATTCTGGGAAGAAGGAAAGGGCCTAAAATTCTATAGAACAGAACGACATCTAAATTACCAAAGTACGATGTGATTAAATTAACGACGTATTGTACAGACAGTCAACTTAGCTTTACAGCGAAGAAGAAAAAGGTTTACACCTTTTCTTGAGACATTGTTTTCTCTTAAGGTTCAATGGTTCTTGATCCTACGACCTTGAATACTGGTTCACTTCCAGCTCGTGAGAACGCATAGATGGTATCAATTGTAAAAAAGTCGAGAGAAGGTTAATCCAAAAACGTGGAGAAGGTAGCATTGCATTAAAAGTAATATCACCTACGACGCTTTTTCCAATCTTCATATCGCTTCACTTAAGTATTCCTTCCCGTGCTTTACCGCGTCCATACAAATTTGCCGCCTTATTCCCGTAAAACTCCTAACTCTTTTTTTTCCTCCCTCAAACCTTGTATTTCTCTAAACATCTTCACTACTTTTGCTCTATTCTGATTAGTACTTCCAATACTCGTCTAAAACTAAACACCCCTATTACCGTGAACTGTGTAATGCTCAATCGATGACCGTGTAATGCTACCCTAAACTATGCATGTATGCCTTTATGTGAGTATCTGTACTTCGAAACGAGAAGATATTGAACAAGTTGTTAATTACCTCCAATAAACAACATGTTTTTAAATGACTTCCTAAGAAACTCAGGCGTAGGAAGGAAGTAAGGAATGTTACGAAGAAAGACTTAGTTGGAGTTATTTGTAAATAATGTATGAACCTTTGCATCCTTGAAGCGGCACCTCGCTTCTGAGGATTTAGTAAGCTTGCCTTCAATCACCGACTGCTAATAGGACTTTTTTTGAAAAACCGGCTACTTATTTTCAGTTTCATTTTCATTTTCAGCAATTTTCAAGACCTAAGGAAAGTCAAACGCACATGTCAGCCGGCCGCTCCACTAAGTGCACGACATGACCATCCCGTAGACCGCATGCGGACAAGGTGCTATTTTCATTCTTCAAAACGTGACCCTGCGAAATAAGCAAACAATGAAAAAACGGCAATAGGTTTTGATTTGTTGAAACGCAAAGAGCAGATAGGGAAAAATATTACCGAATTTGGAACTCACCGCGAAAATCATACGCTGACGGTCAGGAGGAATATGAAGACGCTCAGCAACTTGAAGACGAAAATCCGAAAGTAGAGTCTGAATAAAAAGTTCTAAAATAAGGGTAATCAAGAGATGTCCAGCCTAATACAACTCGGCTCACGCGCAGGAAGTACCAGATAAGGAGAGCATACCACGGGAAGGCCAATCGAATGGGCTTCTTCGCCTCTCTACTGAGGAAAGCTCAACAACAACCCATCCCTCGCTTTCTTACTTTAATATTTTAGCCATCAAAACCGCCTCAACATTTATATTCTTCATATAACGAGCTGCCCAGATCGCAAAATTTGTTTTATTAGATTGAACTTTGTCCTGTGATACGCAATTCACACAAGAGTGAAGTGGGAACTGCAGCAGAATAAAACCGTAAGTCCCTTTCAACTTCCTCGACGTGGGATTTCATTTTCAAGCCAAACATAAATGGGAACAAGGTTCCTATTCACCTCATGTGGAAGTTTGACATGAAAAATGTACCTCCAATTTCGTGGTCTCGCCGTCGCAGAAATACCCATTCTTACCTTGCTACCTAGCGTCTGCCTTTGACAGAAGTGCCCATTATCTCTGTATTTTTCGGTGTTAGCTTGCTCACTTACCAGTCAAGTTCTACTAGCAGTTACAACAGAAAGTTCGACCCACAATTCCTACCCATTTGTTTAATGTTGCACATTGTTGTGATAAGCGTTCATTGATGTGCTTTCTATTCAACAGTTGTTCGGGAGATCGGTGTACCTTCTGCTTTTGCACCCCATGTGTGAAAATGTGTTAAAGCTCGTACGGCTCATGCACACCACCTCGTAACTAAAAGCTTCACTGACCTGATCGTCTACTTCAAACGGATGATCTGTTTGATCCATGATTTTCAGTCTGATATTCATCCGCATTTCACTAAAAAAGATTTCTCAATCTCGTAAGATCATCATTAGAAATAGTTATTTCATTGAGACCGCTCGAAATTTCTAAAGCAAAAGAGACGCCTTCTTTAGTCTTGTCCGATTCTATTTTCCAAACGGAAACTACTTCAAGCTGAGAGCTTTAGAGTTCCAAGTAAAAAAAAATTTTTAGCGATGGAACACCTAAAAAGATAGGAATGACAACTTTCTTCAAATAGGATATTGGAACGGACATGTAAATGAGCACTAGAGCAAAAAAAAACTTGGGTAATGAATGAAAACAAGAACTTTTCATGCGATTAGGAAACGTATCGCTTGCAATACCATGACTAAAGCGCGGCCATTCAAAGGATGCCAGTGGAGCAGTCCAATATTCTGGAAGAATTTAAATGCCACAATGTACTGTGTGTCAAGCCAGCGGGTGCGGCGCTGTCGTTACCCTGGAGCACGTTACTCCGATCAGAGTGCAGGGTAGGTGTTCCACGCTGCGGGTGCTGAACACATTTCTGGCATTACTCGTCATATAGACTTCGTAGCTCCTTCTTTCGCCTCAATATGTGTCACTTGCTTTTATTCTACACGTTGGCCGGTTTTTCTTCTCTTGTATTACTTCTTGTCCAAACCTAAAGCCGGAAAGGATGAATTCGGTGTAGACCTACTAGTTTATCGTTATCCGTAGCAATCCAGTTTTTATGAGTTGCTAGGTGTGGAACCAACAGCGCTAAGGGTGTGCTATAACACACCCTTAGCGCTGTTTGCTCTTTTCAGTTTATCTACTAGGTTTGCTGCATGAGTCCTTTGTATTTTTTCCAATGACCGCCCTTCCCGTGCAGATTGATAGGTGCTTGGCTTACGGTGGGTGAAAAATGCTCAACTTGGCGTTCTTCCCAAATTTTGCTGCTACACATCAGTCTGATGGGCACACCAAGGTGGTCAGCAAGTATCATTCCGTCCAGACACCTTCTTCAGACCCCCGTTCTTTGTTACACTTACGGGTTAAAAGCAACCAAAGGAACCCAATATAGTAAAACATAGGAATAAAGGTATTATTTGGTAAAGAACGTGTGCTTTTTTGGCTTTTGGCCAGTTTCCATTGGCTGATTCAGAGTGTCGATCAAAGTGCATGAACCTCGACGACCTAAAGGACATGGTGAAGGTGTACCCGTGTGCTGCCACTAATGATTTTGCGACCATACTCACTCTCCACAATTTCTACGTTGGATAGAAAGGATAAAGGATAGATCGGAATGAGGCGCAAGAGCGAGGGGATCGGAAAGCCGAACAAAAAACCGTGCATTTCTCATTGTGTTGGCCAAGGTGAGGGATGGAGCACCTCAACGGTGAACTATGTACACCACTTTACTTATAACCAAACCTATGACAGCCAACTTCACAGCATCAGAGGTCGCGGCGTTCGTTCACAAGGAGAGCAGGCGGAAATCACTTTCCATCATGTAAGTGCCAAACCGGGCTACAGGCTCCACTCCGCTCTTCGTAGTAGTGGTTTTCCAGCTTTACCAATATCATATGGAAACATACGGAAGTTCAAGACATAGCCCGAAGTCACGACGGCACTTGGAGGGGGAACGAGGTGCCCGAGAATTGATATCGAGTGATGGCTTGGGATGGTACATACCTTTTGGGAACGTTTTCAGAAAATTTCCAGAAGTTAGGATGGTCATCTCCGCAAGCTGACGATTTTCTTTTCCAGACCCCGACGACGTAGTAGGCAGGACAAGGAATCTCGCAGGGGGACGTTCGATTCGTGCGAATCTGGATGCGCGCGGCGGAATTCGTGATGATTCGAACAACTGTGATGCCTATTATTGTAGCACAAACTTGAAGTAGAGTAGTTTAGTAGGATCAGCTGACCATACCCAACTATTCTACTTCAAGTTTGTCAACAGTTGCTGTACACAATGCAACACCGAGAGTAACTGACTATGACAACCGAAATCAATTAGCTGAGAGATGTCTACGAAAAACTCCTGAAATAAGTTTCAGGAAAATAAAACCAACGAAAGGATTCTTTCACTCGAGCTTCTGTCTTGAATTACGTCTAACATTATCCACGGCAAAGAGGTCAAGCTTTTCATGCATCCTACGTAGAGAAAACTTCCCATGTTAGGATTGCTGGGATTTGGAAAAGAAATATTTGAAAGGATTTGCAGAATTGTTGATGCTCGAGATTAGAAAATACGTACGTACCCTCCAGATACATATGGAACTGTTGTTTCTCACGGATTTACTCGACATTTCGAAAGAAGATCTTTCATTGGACCATTTTCATTAAGCACGCATACTATTCTTGTGATTCATAAGGATTTAATGGCCCGCATTTGCAATACGATGTAGAAAGTGAAAAACAAACTGTCAGGAGAATACAGGAGCTTGGTCCCACAACGAACATGTTGCAAAGAATAAACAGGTACGATGCAAAATTAAATTGCTTTAGTGACCGGCCTTATTTTGTAATAAAATGCGCATTGGACGTAAACTTTACGGGTCACACACTTCATTCTACGGCATAAGCTGCTTAATTGCTTACATTTCAGCAAAAGCCTTGGGCAGCACAGGGGTTGGGTAGTTACTAGGCTGTGATCCATCACTACCACGAGACTGACTGGACGCAGAGAAACTATTGTCTCACAATCAGTAGGGTTTTCGTACTAACAATAAGTTCCTTATGAGTAGCACCAACTGACTTTGGTGAAAGCATTTACAATGTTTCGCAAATCAACGCTTCCATAGCTCTTATTCCGAAGTTTTGCAACGATTTCGTGTGTGTGGAAAGTTGCATAAGATCATCTTCTACAAAGCTTCTAAGCTTTGTATCCAGTTGGGAAGAGATATTGCTTGTACTAATTGAAATGACACCATCTTGTCTCTTTGTATGGCTCTGCGTGACCCTCATTCTGAGTTATAATTGAAAGGCGAGCCTATATCTTACGATGACGTATTATGCTTTTGTTTTAAGTTTAATTTGTAGGTTAGATGTGTTTGTGTTTCCATATCAGCACCCGCAGGAACTCTGATACGGAGCTTTATTTTATAAACGTGCGGTTGTGCGCTCTTAACTAGCATTGCAAAAAGCTTTAGTGAATGGTCCTACTATATATAACGTGGTAGCTGTGTTTGTCTGTGGTGTGTGGCCGAAAATTCACAACTCCCGCTCCCGTGGACTTAGAGGATTCAAGTTTGGTAGGAGCACAGGCGGCAGTATAGGAACATTGAACTGTAATGGTAAGTAGCACCACTGGACTCCGCCCACATGTAATATTATATTATCCCATATGCCATCTAGTTAAGAGAAGTCTATGAATTTCAGAGTGGTAGAGGAGAACAACTGATTAACGGATGACGGTTAGTAGCTTATCTGCGATGGAAGAGAGTATTGAACGGATCTAGTTGGCATATCAGTGAACGTCGACGGTGTCCACCGTATTTCCGATGAAAAATGTTTGGAGGGTCTTCATGATTGTCTGCTGGCCTTTGAAGTTTAAATAAGCCAGAACCGCATTGATATACTGGAAGGAAACATAGGCTGCTTTCATAGTCCGCAAGCCAGGCGGAGGACCACTCTTCACGCGGTATCGACCAAGATTCAGTTGTAAACAAGGGGCATGCGCCGCCCCAATCGCTCGCTCGCGCGCTCGCGGGCCAAGTCGCGGACTATGAAAGCAGCTAGACACAACACGCTTAGACTTTTCCAATCTCTCTTTGGACTGGAATTTTGTGAGCGAAGCTACAGCAGTACACTTATCTTAGCAAACATCGAATTTATTGGGAGGAGGTATTACGGCTAGTGGGTGCCTATCACACACATGCACCGGCGTCCGTTAGTGAGTTTGGAAGTATAGAAGCAGTGACTTGTATATCGGCTGGCCACTAAAAATCATTGTATAAGCTCCAAACTCATTCAGAATGCTGCTACGATTCTCAATAAAAGTTGAATGAAGCGGCGTATTTTGAAAACGGGATTAATTTTCGTCAAAAGACCATACCTTCATTACAACCTTCGGATTTTTGCCCCTTAATCAAGGTCGATTCATACTTAGCTGCAACCCAAAATTTTGGAAAGTCGACAGTTAACCGTAATCGAGAAGTTGAACGGGTTTGGACGACTTGCTTAGCGCAGAAATGGCCTTGTATGGGTGGTTCCGAAGTGACAGATAAAGCACATTCGTTCCAGTGCAGTCGTTTTTCCTTTTTCTTTTTCCTTAGAAGAATTCGTCTTCTATCTTCAATCGAATCGAGCGTTTTCTCTTTTCCAATGGTTGAATGTGTTTGAGGAAAACAATATCTCTTTCATCAGATGTCACTGGCCGGCTTTCGTTCTCTGGCACGAAAAATCGTATGCGTAGGCAGGAATTATAGAGATCACGCTTTGGAACTCGGGAATCCAGTCCCGACGAAGCCACTGCTTTTTGTCAAGGTCAGAGTCGATTAAATAAGTAGTAAGGATTTGTGGGATTATTTTCGTGCTTTGCATATGAATGAATTATACGGGGCTACCTTTCTTGGCTGGTTCCCGATCATGTTGTTTTGTTTTTTTTTNTTTTTTTTTATATGTAAGGGAATAAGCATTACAGTCGCCGAACGCTTTCGTACAAGAAGGTCAACCAATCATTACTCCTCCCGGATGCGAGAATCTCCACCAAGAAGTAGAACTTGCAGTTGTAATCGGTAAAACTGCTAAGGTGTGAAGTATACCGTTCAAGAACACCGTCCTTCCCATTACTAAGCTGACCAAATATATTCGCAGAATGTACCGAAAAGTGAAGCGATGGCCTACATTGGTGGTTATGCAGTTGCTCTGGACATGACAGCAAGAGATTTCCAGGTTCTTGTTTTCATTAAAGTCTGTTATTATGTTTTCATTTCCTCAGTCTTCGAGGGCTCATTTCTCTCCACTGTTCGCTCTGAAGCTGCCAAAGTTGAAAGCATGTGGCTGCGCTGCATTTAGTATCTTCGCTAACCTAGGTTGACATCAAAGTTCAGTATCAAGATTTGGCGATGCTTTTTGCAATCTTTTCGGAAACGTGCACTAATACAGAGTAAAAGACTGAAGCGGCTGTTCAACAGTCGGTAGGGGTTTCGCCGGACCACAGAAAACTGAGTCGGCTTTTTTTCAAACATATTGGATGCTCACACTTAGCTTTAAGAATGTGTCTGTGCCCTCACTCTCTTGAAGTGACTCCCAATATCAGCTCTTCACTAGAGGTTAAAACTCTGAGCTAATGCTGAATACAAAATGAAAATTACCTTCTCTAGAACCCCACAGCCAAAAGAGCCGGAAGCAGGACTGCATGGAAAGATTTTGTTGTGCTATTGGTGGGATTCGGACGGGATGTGTTGCTGGGAACTTGCTATTTGGTGACACAGTGATCACTCAAGTCAATTCTTCCCAACGAAAATTTCCCAGATGCCAAGGTGCCATTCTGTCCGGAGTGCAGGAAGCCTGACCGTGTAGTTCAGTTTTACAGCACTACCTGAAAAGTTTTACCAAAGTGGCTTTGCTAAAGCTTTGTTTTGTCTTGTCTATTTTCTGGACCTTACCTCGTTCATTTCGAGTAATGAATTCCATCTATCAGAGAGTAAATTTGTTAATCATATGGAACTGGCATAAAGGGTATAACAAGTGACGCACTACCACACAATCATGGTCCTGGTATCGACTTCCAGATCGATTTACGCCTAGACCAACCGAGCCTTTCATCCCTTGCGTTCGTTCGGTTACACGGTACCACATTCGTCTTGGGGCACAAAAACACTAACTTGTACATCGACTCTCCACCGCAAACCATTGTATCGGCGAAGTACGCATTCAATCCGCTTGCACGGTTCTGAATGGAGTTCGAATGCGGGGGAGAGAGAAGGGGACGATTCCCAACCGCGTTTAACCCTTTGACGACAGCGCGGCTCAACGGTGAGCCGCGGATTTTTGGTCGCGTGGGACAACGCGGCTGAACGGTGGACCGCACCCTTGTCATGGGCCTCGATTTTTAGTTTTACTTGGATTTTTTTTGTATTTAATGGATTTGCAATCACCAAATAACGCTATACACAAAGTGGGCTAGGAAAAACGTTGCTAATTTCTGAAAACTACTAATAAATTCAATTCTCTCCCTGGAAATCACACTTCTTGTGCATGTTTTGAAAACAATCAATGTAAAAATCACTTTCACGTTTACTGCCCCAAGAATTGACTCGTCTGTAGGGGTTTGAACACTTCCTTAAGCTCGAGATAGTTGTTTGTTACAAATTTTCTGAAAACCTGTCCCCCTTTCAACTGCCTCGACTTTTATTAGTATTCCTGTATTCCTTTTCGCTCAGACTAAATCATGAAAGAAAATGTTTGAAAAAAGCAAAAAATGTCCGCGTTAGAAAAACGTATCAACCGTGGGACAGCGCGGCTCAACGTTGACCGCGGAAGCGAAAAGCTTCGAAATGCCTCCGTCAGACACGCAAAAGGGCGCGTTGTCGTAAAAGGGTTAATCTCGCCAAACCTTTATCCTTTGGCCTCTCTAGAACTGGCACCCTTACATCCATTATTGTCTGCACTTCTCGAATCGAGTTGGGTATAGCGTTGGACATTTCTTGTTAATCGTGACAGTGATTATTTTCTTCATAAGTCTGATCGGCCGGCTAACGCCGGGCTCTCCTCCTTCCTGTGTTAAAGGTACGGTTCCCGATAAAAAAGGTTACTGAGTTCTTCCTTTAGGAAAACTCAGCGCCCCCCATGGGTGGTAGAAGGGACCCTCTCGCTCCCACAATCTCGGCGCTCAGGGCATAGCGGAAGCCCGTTTCTGCCGTAGTTCGCTTTCCCGCCCCTCGATCGGTGCCACGTTAGACGAGTGTCGAGACAATACAGGTTCCTATTATTCGTTCTAGGACCCACGCACAATCAGCTAATCGCCCAGTGATGGGGCGATGTTTTTCTCCCATCCTTTTTTCCTCTGTTTTTCTTTTTGCTGCCGCGATCTCTTATTCAATTTCCTACTCCTAGAGTCTGAAAAAGGTGAGCTGCTTTTGCTGTTACTAGGGTTTTTTGTTTATTTATGTTACGAAGTGAATGTTACCATTGTCTGTTATTCGCACCAGGACCCACACGCGCGTAGTGAAACACACTGTTTAGCTCGTCCGGACGCCCCACTCTTCTCCATTTTTCTTATTTCATTCTCGTCCAGCCCCCTTTTTAACGGTTTCTGGAAGCCTTTTTTCACTTTGGAAACTCCGATGCACGCAGTTTCTTCACCTCAGTCGCACTAGTTTCGATCTTGTCTTCCATTTTTCATCATAATCTGGATTACCCAAAATTATCGTGAACTGTGCCTTTAAAGTTGACCCGCCGCCTGCACTCTCCCGAGTTCAAAAGCTGTGATCCAAGAGAGCAGTAGCCAAAAGAACTCGCACACCAAAACAATTCGTGCGTCCTGCCCGCTGTAAGTGAAGTCCTGTGTATTCAAGTAACATGGTTCATTCCCCTCTTATTTAACCTTACTGCGTGTTTTCCCTCATTTCATTCCCATGGTAACTCCCTTCGAAGCGGGAGCCCTTAAGGGCGGAGTCAGGTTGTGCCACCACTCATCAGCATTTCCATCCTACCGCCTGCACGCTTGTCCAACTTGAACACCCCAAGTCCAAATTAGCGATATTTGCTCACGCCCCGCCCCCTGTGGGCGGAATCTAGTCCTATCATCTATCGTCAGTGTTCCCATCTTGCCGCCTGTACTCCTACTGTATCTGAACGCTCTAGGTCCACGGAAGCAAGAGTTGTGAATTTTTGCTCAGACATTTCACTCAAACCCCACTCTCTGTTCACGAAATCCAGTCCTACCCACCTACCTCTCCTATCCACCTACCACTTATCTTCAGTTTTCCCAACCTTCCGCTTGTACACCTAGCAATTTTGAATGCCCCATGTCCAAACTGCCAGTTTTCACGCACGCCCCGCTCGCTCTGGGCGGAGTCAGCTCGTGTCACCTATCGCCAATGAACCTCCAGTGTCGTCTGTGCTCCTACGAAATTTGAATGCTCTAGTTCCATGGGAACAGGATTTATAAGTTTTCGCTCAAACCCCGCTCTCTATAGGCGGAATCCATTCCTACCTTCCTGAATATCCTATCCACCTATCTTTAGTGCTTCCATCCTGCCGCCTCTATCCCTACCAAATTCAGGCGCCCTAAGTCCGCGGGAGCAGGACTTATGGATTTCCACTTGAACTCTTACTCCGCACAAACCACGCCCCTGTAGCCGGAGTCCAGTAATGCTAGCGGGCATAAGTATACCCTTCCTGCCACCTGTACTCGTACAAGTACAAAATTTGGACGTTCTAGGTTTACGGAAACAGGATTTATGAATTTTAGATAAAACATTTATTTTGCGCAAACCACCCCCTCCCNCCCCCCCCCCCCCCCCCCCCCCCCCCCCCCCTGTTAGCACAGTCCGGTCCTGTGCACACAAACACACACATACACACACAAGCACACCAACACCCACACTCAGCGGATTACATAAGTACGGTTGGTGTTTCCAGAGGATCGTTCTCGCTTCAGGGGCACATGGCATAGCACTCTATTGTTCGGAGCTTTCTTGAAGTCTGACCATTGCGCTAGCGGTCGTCCTCGTATTCGTTTGACGCCCCGAGAGACTCAGTCAGTAACCACTCATTCTTGAAAGTTACCCATTAACACATTAACCCATTGACGACCATGACGTTTGGGGGGAAAAGCGCCGCGACGGGCCGGCGCGCTTTTAGCCCACTCGCGACTGGAGCCCATATGTGGACTTCATGGCCCAGCATAACCATTTTTTGAGCTTGTAAGAAAAATAAGAGAAATCTATAAGTTGTTCGGAATACTTCAGATGGGCTCGGTAAGAATGCCAGCCCATCTGAAGTATTCCGAAGAACTTATAGTATATAAGAATTTGAATTATATGAATGAAGATCGAGTCCCGAGACAGTTCGGAGAATGATCAGATGAAGAGCGACGACACATCGAGTGATTATTGATCTTTATTATAATATCGGCACTAACAATAAAACTAGTGGTCATTCAATTACGAGTTCAATCAATACCAGAAATCGTTTCGGGGAACTTTCACGAGTTTTACATTCGGTCCGTAACGGCGAAAATGCTGATGACGACCGTCTTTTCAAAGTATCTCATTTTCTGAAGTTGTTCAACGAACGAATAATTCACCAGCGCAATGTACTCCTTCGAAAAAAAATCTCTACAATTGCAAAATTAGAAGATTTTCCAGAGCCACGCTGTATGTACATTCATTCAGGGCTGATGTAATGTTTTGAGAAGAAAAATTGTAAAAAAAAAAGTGGAAATATAGATGAATAAAACAAAAAATACAACTGCAGTCCACATGTGGACTGCACGGTCCTAGATGGCCGAAAATGTGTAGTCCACATATGGACTGCATGGTCGTCAATGGGTTAAAACTTCCGAACTCGAGTCCCGAGACAGTTCGGAGAATGATCAGCTCAAGGGCGACGACATAGCAAACAACACTGTTTAAGTGGTACAGTCGATTGTAAATAGCATTTTCCTCATGAAGAAAACCCACATTATAGCCGTCCATTTATATGTTGTTGAACAGCATCCGAGTAGAGATATCCGATTATGATATCTCTGAATATCGCAGCTCCTATAACGACCTACCTTCATGAATTTGCGAAGATCGGGAAATGTGGTTTTTGGCTCCCACGTGTGTTGAGTCATCAACGCCTTCGCATACAATATGGAATATTTATATCTTATCTTCTGGTCGTACCTTCGACCATCCATCCAACATGGTTATCGACAATGTTTAGTATCTTTTACCAAGCAGCCCTACAGCGCTCCGTCTCTGCGATTGTAGATTTACGACGGACAAAGCCAAATTTTATTCGGCGAAGGTTCTTCTGTGTCTGGTGGAATGCAAGAAGAGCTGCTCAGTGGGAACTTCTACCCATCAACGCAACACTTAATGCATAATCCTGCTGTGCACGAATAGACTCAGTGGCCAACAAGTTGATAGGACAACAGAACTGAATTTACTTTCCTGATGACAACACTTGACTCTTCTATGCTGAAAAAAAAATTAGTCTATGCTGAAAAAAAAATTAGGAGAAAATACTTCCTCAACCATCATATCACCATGATCTTGCGCTGTCGGATTACCTCACATTCTGCTTTGTGGGATGCTCCATAAAAAAAATTACACGAACTCAAAATCGTCATCTAATCTTTTTTGACCATAAGATCTTGATTCTATTGACAGTTTTGAAGAGCTACGTTAGCGTTAGCACTATCTTGCAGACTCCTGTTGAATAAATATGTCTGGGAAAGAAAAAAAAATTGAAAACGGAGGTACCCCATGCTCCGCAAGGTATGTGCCAACCTAATGTACGCATACGTCCATTAGAAATGATTTGTTCGATAAACTGTTGATGAAATGCTTTTATATTTACAGGACGAGGCCAAACAGAATGGAGCTCCGTGGTATCTTGCGAAGTCGTTTGATACATCATGCCCTATTTCCAACTTCATCCCTAAAGAGGAGGTGATTTTGTCGATTAGAATTTTTATCCTCACTAGTTCGATTAGTACGTTTTGATTGTACTGGTTACATTATTAGAGGCTTCACCGAGCCGTCATTGTTTGTCCCTAACAGAGGAGTAGTGCAGCAACTGCAACATAATCAGATCAAATTGCTCTTCTTTAAATTTAGACTTGTTGCTGATGGCAGGGCATTGAGGATTGCAATCTTCCTAAAACTCCATCGGGTTTCCGTCAAAAAATAATTCAGTTGTTACTAAGGCTTCCAAATCTTGCGAGGACTCCACGAAGCGCGATCTATTAGCCCCTAATCAAACTAGGGGCAGTGACAAAATTATTTTTTCACAGGAAGGAAAAATACTTCAGGAGTTAGCGCAACGAGTAGCAAACCCGCAAGGCCGATGCCTAAAAAGACGAAAGTAGCAGTGCTGCGCCATGGCAGCTTCAACTGCCTACTGCCTATTTTGACGCTTTGTCAACGAGCCAATTTTTTCGTGACTGGTGCAAGAGACAAGACCGTTTACATGTTGGAGATTTGATCCTTCTCAAAAAATGAGCGATTGCAGTCAAACACATTTGAGATACATGACATGATAAAATATTTCGCAAACCTACCAGCAATATCTGAATTTTCTCCGACATTAGTAGCTACTCGAGTCAAATTTGGCGCTGATAAATTTGAACGTGGGGTATGCGAGGAAGATGACGGTTTATCCCGGCTGCTATAGCTCGGTCTCTGCAACTCCAGGCACGTCGACCGCAAGGAGGCTAGCTAAGACAAAACAAAGTAAATGCAACAAATTTTGTTGCTTAGACTTATATTTCATTTTTTCTATTAATAACTAAAAATGAAAATGACTTGCTTGTTTTCAGACATTCATTTCATTTTTGGTTGTTAATAAAAAATAAGTCTTGAAATTTATTTGTAAGTGGTCGATGCCATTTTGATTGGAATAATATACCGTCGCGCAGCCCTGGGCATAGTTTTACGAAACAGAATGACTTTTGCGCACCATTGATCGACATTGTCGTCAACATATTAGAACGACACTGCGTTTATGTAAACTTTGCTCATAACTTATCACTCGATGAAAAGACAATATCGCATTTTTGTCTCAGCATTAGTAAACAGCAATAGACTATACTGTGCTCCGAAATAGAGGTTAGCCCCGTTTTTCTTCCCACTACGGGTGCTGAAACTACAAACTACTGAAAAGGGCCATATCGTTTCGCGTAGCTTTTCCACTCTTCCATGATGGTTTGAACTGTAATCTGCACCACCAGACCAATGTGGCTTACTCCCTTCGAGTGAGGTATCGAAATTGATAAGATCATATTCATGCGAAGTTTTCGAGGCGACTTCCTTTGAATCTCGGCACCTTTTTCCCAGTTGTGGGTTTTACTTCTGCTGTGCAAAACCAGGTCTTAACGATACGTTATTCGATTTGAGTTTTCAGTGCTTCCACCTTCTTCAGAACCAGGAAAGACAAAGATCACCCCGGGCTGGAACGACTGCGGTTTAAATACGGTGAACCTAGGTCAATTGTTTCAGGGGTCTCTAGAGTTCTGATCACTGAATCAAGCCTCCCCAAAAGCCGCTCAAGACTTACCCCTTCCCAATCTCTACCGATTATTGTATAAGCCCTCTTACCCCCCCCCCCCCCCCCCCCCCCCCCGCCGAGAGATTAGGGGCTTATACAATAATCCCGCGTGATCTACTGCGCAGGTCAAAAGCCGCTTAGCGCTGCAAAGGCGCCAGCTCTGTGGTAATCGCACACACTCTCTCCTTCTGTTGAGTTTAGGAGCCTTATACATGATTTGAAAGGCCTCCAGGGTTTGCCGTGTAGCAATGACGGACTCACGTGGTAATAGCGTGACGGACACCTGAAAACACGTACTCCTATGACATCGTACCCTATGTTCTTCCAGAGGATAAGCTATTCTCAATTATTGCATGCCATCCAGGTATTCCTTTATCCTGGTGAAGAAGATCTGCCTATTTCACCAAAGTACTCCTCTTTACACACTTACACAACACCGGACGCCCTACAAACTTGAGCATATGACGCGCGAAGGCGTTATGCAAAGGGGTCATACGAACGCAATTCAATCTCGCCACCGGCTGTCGTTTGAATTACTATCCCGCGCGTGAATATTCGAATGGTCTTTCGTGGACTGTCATTAGAGCACATTATATACCTACGATGCAGAAATGTATATTGTTGTTTATGTGACCTGCGCTGTATTCCGAGTAAGGAGGAGTTGGGTCGGTGGTAGTCTACCTTCCCGTTACGAACTCTAATGAAAAGGGCATACAATAAAGGTGAGAAGGGTCTTTCACCGAATGAAACACCACCTGTCAGTAGGGGGTATCTTTTGTTTTCCAATGACTGTCTGCCTTCGAAATGTACTTCCTGACTGCAAATTGGAGGTTTTCTCGCAATGAAGTAATTGATTCAGCTTACACTCTGGGAGATTCTTCAGTTCTCCTACCATCATAAGTAGGTGGCAATATTAAGGGTCACATGTCGACCTCAAATGAGACATTTCTGATCGTTTCTATAAAAATATTGATGTGAACTTCAATGACAAAGGATGAGTTGCACCAAGATCACAGGCCCTTCAAGTGCTCGTCACTCCACGGAGGTGCAAATAGTACTTAGTGGTTGATTATCCGGAGTATCCTGGAAATTGTGTTTAAAAAGGAACCCTATTTTGTTGCTGCCTCCAAGACTAACTCGATAGGGAAAACAGAAGTGGATGAAAAAAAGAGGATTATGCAGAAAAAACGAGGCTAGGAATACGAGGAAGACAGAAATAACCCAAGTGGTGTTATACGTGATTCTCTTCTAATAATGCTTTTGTGAGAAACTTACGTAAGGTGATCACATGCATCAGTTCTGGAGGAAGATGCCTACCTTGACACACGGCATTGTAGGAAATCAAATTTTAGGTCATTATGCCTAACTACAATAGCTTCATTCCTCCTTGGTTGTATAGGGCTTGTCGAGGGGAACAACCTACTTTTCTACCCAGTCTGGGGTACGGGGCGCCCGCTTCAAGACTGTTACCTGGTTTCTAATTCAAACACCCACGCGCGGGGAAGTAATTCAACGGCAGCCGGTGGCGAGATTTAATCGCGTTCGGGTCATACAGGCAAAGTCGGACTAGCCGTTGTTTTATTCGTCTGAAATGAAATGAGACACAAAATGCAACTTTTGTGTCCACATCCTTTTTGACAAAGACGACGGATGGTGGATTCTGTGCCACCATCCTTCGTCTTTGTCGAAATTGAAATCCTGATATTCTGTAGCCGTTTGCCAGTGCTATGCACAGCGCCCGTTGTACCGACTTTATTTTCTCTTCGCCTTCCGAGGAAACTCTTGAGGCGGTGAGCAGCATATTCCTTATGATGACTTTCTTAGTCTTAAATGGATGAACGGGATCGAAATGGACTATTATGTTTTTACTGGCACGCTTGCAATTCCCGCAGTCCTGACGTGCTGAAGTTCCCGCAGTTTTTCGAACCTGGTCAGTGAGGAAAGGGGGCCAATCGTTTTTCGGTTTCTCCCTGGTAAGCTTTGTATATTCCTATTGTTGGTTGAGAATTTCGAAACAAGTCTACATCTCTGTCTTGGTGGAGCACACAATAGAGGAATCGTCTATACACAGTGCAAAATAGGTCTACGCCTTAAAACAAGTAGTTCAATTGTCGACATGTACGCCACTGCGAGTACTGGAGCAGGCCTTTGCCCCATCGCTAGTCCTCTGATCTGGTGGTAGTACTCGCCCGATCATTTGATTATGTTACACGAAAGACACTCTCTGGGGAGTGCCATGACCTGGGATATTGACAGGCTATATAGATTAGCAGTTTTGATGCTCGCCGGAACTTCACATATTGCTTGCATAGAACAGTCATTCTCACATTAGTGTACAGGGAAGGGCTTTTCAAATCGGCGGTTCACCTGAACTAAAGACGTTCCGAAATTGGAGAAAACTGAATTGATTCTTGGATGGACAATTTTACCAGCTTTTGATGATGTTGTTGACAATTTCGTGAAGTATATTGTGACGAGAGTTTGAAAACAGAAATGAACCTTTTTATCTTGACCTTTGAGACGTCGTAGTTCAAGTAGTCTCAAGAACTTCAGAGATTTTTTTCTTTCCAATTTCGTTCATACATTTGAGCACTGGTGCAATTGGGTATCGTTGATGAAATTCGAAGAAAAGTCGTTTAGTTGTTGTAGTGAAATTAGGGGAAATTGTGGGAAGAAAAATGGAAGTTCACACTCTTGGGACAAATTTATCTTCATAAAGTGAACAATATATCCATGTCTATATTTGAACTTCCACAGGAGCGAATTTGAGACCCTTCTTTGGTAAGGGGATGCAGCTGCTCCAAATCCAACAATTGTCTAGCTGAAGCCATTCAACTACTAGCCATATGGGAGAGCGCGCCAAGCATCAGTATTACAGTGTGATAGACAATAAGTTATGAACATAGAGGCAAGTTTCATGTTTTATGCTTGAGTTACAAAACAAATGTAATAAATGAGTCATCCCCATTATTTTCCAACTCGATGATCGTCTTTGTCGCGTCGAAGATGACGAGCCACATCAGTGGAATAGCAATGCGTTTGAGTAAGTTGCAGCAAGGCTAGTTCATCATCGAGATGATGGAGGGGAGCTACGCCAACTAGCTGAGAGTATTCTGATTTCTTCATCATCAGTTAACAATTCTGTAATTCATGTACGGAACTGCTGCTAAGCGTTGGGAATCTGTTATCAGTGAAACTCCGTTCGAAAAAAGTGTTTGTGTAACTGCCAATGCTGTCATCATCCATAGCACTGACATTCTCCGGAAGTGTGAAGTGATAAATTCTGCCATTCCGTGACTTAAGAATGGACGGGAACGTTTTATAAGGCTTAGGACGCAGCCCATGGAGAAGCAAATCGAGCGCATGCATCAATGATACAACCTTTATGTTATGCTTAAACGCTCACAATCCTACCAACTGTGTGCAACCAATCTTCGCTTACTAAACTCTCTTTCGGTGTACACATGTACATATGAGTCTCTGAGTTTTGACCTTCTAAGACGCCTGCAACGTTTTAGTGCAGGAGAACTCGCTGTTTCTCACTACATGCTGAAGAGTAGGTGAAGATTCATATGTACATGTGATTTATACGCCTACGCAATTCTGTTTTGAATCTGGCGTGATAGGAGGTCGTGAAGTAAAGGGCTGTGGAGACTGCGATGGTACAGTGTTAGCAAAGATATTGTGACTGTATACGAAGGTTAGGTAGGAACCGAGTCTCACCAGATATATAGCTACTTGAAATCCTTTCACTGTCACAGAAGACGAGTGCAACACCAGCTAAGGGATTACAAAACGAGCAAAGCAAAGCTTCCTTGTGTGGTGCGTGAGATTGAGGACCAGGACTTGGAGCCGTATCGATCACTCCTCTTTCTCTTCTGGTTTGGTTTCGTAGGATATTCACTAGTTTAGATCGTTGAGGCATTACATGTGAAGGATGTTTCGATTTAATTGAAGTTGAGCGAAAATCTCGAGAATACTTTGATTTGAAAGTAGGTGCTTGCTACCGGAGAATGATAATGCTGGAAAGTTGAAGCAACTTGCCGAGATGACGGGGATCGTGTTCATTAAATGCTGCTAGTGTTTTTCTACGGTCGATTGATTGTGTTGTGAACTTTGAAATCAACTAGGTGGATGTAGATCGAATTTCTTTTATAGATACACGTGTTAATATTATTATTAATAGTGTCTTTTATTTTTGCAAGTATAGCAGTTTTTGCAATTACAGTGCTCCTCATTAATTTTCTTATCTTCCTGATTTCAGATTGAGAATCCTCACTCTGAAGAACTGTTTTGTCGCATCAATGGAGTGGAGAAGCAGAGGTGCGGTACGAATATGATGATTTTCGATATACCCACCTTGATGGAGTACACCACACGATTTGTTACCTTAGATGAAGGAGATTTGCTTCTGACAGGAACACCGGCCGGAGTTTGTCGGGTGCTCCCAGGAGACACCATCGAGTTTGGTCTTGAGGGTCGGATGAGCGCTAAATTTGTTGTACAATAAGCGATAGTCTCTGCCACGTACCGAAATCCTATCACTATGGATTTTCGGATTTCCGAAAATATGCATGAAACTTCATCGTGAAGCTATAGTTTTGCTTAATTCTGAGGAGTTCACCCTTCGTGAAGGTGCCTGATTGAGATAAAATACTTGCCTTGTAAGGATTTTACTGCAGATTTTTCAGCGCTTTGGTATGAATTTTTTCGAGACTTGAGTGCTGAAGCCGCAGTTTTTGATTGGCTCTGACTTTCAAAGACACAGTTCACGATAATTTTGGGTAATCCAGATTATGACGAAAAATGGAAGATAATTTGGAAAATAGTGCGGTGATGGCGAAGAAAGTGCGCGAATAGGCGTTTCCAAAGTGATAAAAGGTTTCAGAAAAAGGGGCTCGACGAGAAGGAGGCCAGAAAAAAGCAGAAGAAGGGGTGTTGTGACGAGCTATACAATGTGTGTAATTGCGTACATGTGGGTCCAGGTGCGAATAGCTGACGACACTAAGCAAAAATGTCCTTCAAAATTCATCCAATCATAAGCAAAACGTATCAAAATTGCTAGTAACAGCAAAAACAGTCCAACTTTTTCAGGCTCTTCAGTAGAAAATTAAATGAAGGATCGCAGCAGCAAGAAGAATAAAGAGAATTATACAGAAGAAGAAAGGGATCGCCTCACTACTCGGCGACAAGCTGATTACGTGATGAATTTGTGGGTCCTGGCGCGAATATTGCAATCTGCATCGCCTCAACACATCATCGGTCGATGGGCGTGGTATCCGGACGAACCGGTAGTGAGGCTCCCACTATGCCCTGGCCGTCGAATGTTCAGGCCCGGCAGCGTTCTTCCTCTTGCCCTTAGGGGCCACTGGGTATTCTCAGGGGTAAAATTCAGAAAATTTTTATCGTGAACTGTGCCTTAATTCTCCACTAAACAGCCATGTTTTCCCCGAAACGTTATCGGTGTAGTCAGCACTGAGTGTAAGGCGATAACGGTTTTCGGGGTGAAACATGGTCGAGAATCTTCCTCTTCTTTAGTTTCAATTGCAGTACCCATGAACGCATGTCTTCGTGGGAATCTGGTGGATGATCATGTGNGTCGAATCCATCGTGCGCCTTGTCATTTTGTTGTTACTGACCAGTGAATGATAATTCGCTATTATGTTTATGTATTGTTCTATTGAATAAAGTAACAATGTTGAGCTGTTGGCTTGTCAGTTTGCAGGCTTGTAGTTTTGTCGACCCAAATGCCCGTCAAGTGGAATGGTTGTGAAAAGCGGAGTGACGTGTTAAGCCCTATAAACTGAAAACACTAATAATAATCAGCACTAATAGCAAGTAATAATGAGTAAATAACTGAAAATAAGTAAGTAATAGTAGTAGTAAGTAGTAATAGCACTAATAGTAATCAGCACTGATAATAAGGAGTAAACACAAAGCTAGTCTGTGTGGTAATGGTGAATAGTGTAAATCAATATAAATCATAAAATGGATGTGTGTCTGGCAGCAGCAGTTCCGATAAATAGAATGCAGTCACCACTATCGATTCTTAGTCTTGACATGACCTTTGTTTAGTATGTATGCATGCTTCAGCCTTTCCAAGATTTTCAAACTGCTGATATTTCTGTAAGTTCGCCTTTACTAGAGCTCGAAAGTCGAAAAACCGTTTGAGACTGATTTCCTTATAAGGTAAGACAAACCTAAGTTCTCTAGACTACAAGACCCTCAGACGCCGTATGCAAGAGTGCTGCAAGGCTTACTTTGATCCAAGTTTCCGAAACATTAGATGAACCACTCAGAATTTAACGTCTGGGTACAATGAGAAAGCATGCTTCCTTCGTAACCTTACCATACTTTTTTGCAGAGGTCGAGAAAGAGCGCGAGATCATGGGTTACTGACCGTTGTGGAGACCTAGCTGAACTGCAATGCACATCAGGTGCTTTCCGCGCACAGTGGGTCCGTGTCCAATAAATATTCTCACTGCCACGGGAGGTCACAACTGGGAGAAGGCATTCCTACCCCGTGGAGTTCATGAATGAGAACCCGTCAATAAGGGGGCATTTGTTCGCCGTTCATATTCGAAGAAATGAGCAGAGCTCATGGTTGTGGAAAGACCCCCAGATAACCTCTGTCGACAACTGGTCCACAGTTCCACAGTCGCATGTACGACATCTTGTGCGACGGTCCAGACTGCTTGGTGTGTGTCCTTCCAATCGACGGGGTGATTGCATGAGAGCAGGGCCATCTACGAAACTCGATGCCAGGCTTGTGATGCCGAGTATATTGGTGAAACGGAGCGTCCCCTTTGTGGAATTAATTACACTTGGAAGGGCTAAAAAAGTTTCGCACTCAGACACCACTGGGAACGCGTCGAATTTCGGGCTATGATGGTAACGATCCACAATTTCAGTAATAAATCTTGGCACTAGAGACGAAGACGACTGCATGGAATGCACTCGAAGTGTGTTGGATTGCAGCTAGGGATCCACAAGTCACCACGGTAAGTGGCCGTTACCTGTGACCTCGCGCTTTCTCTCGACATCTGCAAATTTTGAGTGTATGGTGAAGTCAAGGGGAAAGTAGACTTGCTCATTGTACGCAGAGGTTAATTTCTAAATGGTCAATTTAAAGCTCCGGCGACTTACAAATTAGATCACGGTTTGTATTAGGTTGATGAATATATTGACTATACCGATATTATAGCCGTTATATCTAGTATAGTCGTTTAAGTTCGTCATCACTACAGTCTTGCCGCAACTACAGCTACACGACCGATACCAGAGCTTTATTGCGTCAAGCAGAGAAAACCTCAAACGTGGCTAATTAAACCATAAGAACGTAACAGATACATACGAAAAGGCAAGAGTTATCATAGATACGAAAGGCACAGCTCATAGAGGATATGGCTTACGAGATGCATACATACGAGACTGATACGAGATACAAATATAAAGCTGAAGAAGTTAAATAAAGGCGTAGTTATATTTAATCGCGTATGAGCATAGGAGAATAAATGAATATTCCTTAAGCGTAGTAAAGAGCTATATGAAGCGTAATCGAGAACAATACGAAAGGCGTAATGAAAGCGTCAAAACCTCGAAGGCAACTGGCCTCGGTCTTTGCTCTGCCCAGCTTATATGGGCGGGGCTTAATAGAGTTCCGCACGACGGGAATGTGGCCTTTCGTGAGAAGTATGAGAAAGATTAGATCCAGATGAGAAAGTTAGGATGAAAGGATGTGAAAGTTAAGATAAGGAAATGTTTATAGAAGCGCGGCTCGATGCGCCGAGATTGTAATGGGAACCGTGTTGCAGTATGAAGAAGCTAAGGTCGTGGGATACATGACTGATGACTGACGAATTGACTGGACCATGGCAGCTCCTTTGTTTGACTCGTAGTTGCACTTGTGTGGTCCTTAGCCAGACGCCATTGTACCATGTTTTCACCCTGGCAACTGAAATCAAGTCACTTTTCATGTGTTATGAGTTATGGTCAAGATTGATTGATTTATGAGAAAATTATCGAAAATCGCGTATTACCGCGATAATGCATAATTATTGCGGATTTTTTCGCGGCTTTTTTTCTCTCGATAGAATTTGAATTCGATTTTTTTCTAGAAATGATCTACTTGATTTCCTCTACAAGAATATACTCAACAAACCTTCCGCATACTCGCAAAATTAGGCTTTACTACTTTAAGAAAGATTGGAAGGTGGCACAGTCATTTAGCGATCTCAGTAACTTTCCAGCGATCGAACAATCAACCAGAGCCAAGAAATGGGATCTGCCCCTAAATCTGCCATATTCACCAGCAGAAGCTTTTGCGGATTATCTCGTTAACCGTTCCTCGAGTAAATGGCTAGAGAATAGAAGTTACGCCAACTTCAATGAATTGTTGGCCGATGTCAAGGCGTGAATCGCCCGTAAGGATCAAAACTTATTTGTTTTTGGATCCGACTAACTAGTCAATGGGAAGCAGTGCTTGACGTAGATGGTGAATAAGTTCCGGAGTAATTATTTGAATATGTCTTTGCTTAGTATCTCTATGGTTTCTTTAAGTAAAATTTGCTGGAAAAAATCCGCAATAATTATGCATCAACCTAATATATAGAGGCTGTTAGAGGTATACAGGGTGACCCACATGAAGTGTGACGCAGAAAACTAGCATCAAAATTATACAGATCAAACAAATAGGAAACTATTACTCCTACACAATTATCACAAAATTGTATACAACATATCACATCTCGCATGCAGAATGACCATCTTTCGCTTTAATGCAAACATCCAACCTCATTCGGATGTTCTCAAGAATGAGTGCAATCACTTTCATCCCACGCTTTTACAAGAAAACTTTCTTTCAGAGGTTCCTAAGACCTGTGTTTGAAAGAGCAGGCTTTTTGCTCTAGAACCGACCATACATAAAAATCCAAAGGATTGAGATCGGGGAGTTTGAAGGTCAAAACTGCTTCGCCCCAAAAACCCGGAAGTGTGGTTTCACAACGTTGCAGCATCTTCTTTGCGCTGTGGGCTGATGCCCAATCCTGTGGAAGGTTCAGCTGACGTTCATCGCGTTCCTTTCCGCCCAAGCGATCACCACTTCCTCCAGCCCAAATGCCCATAAGTTGTTTTTTTTTATTGGCCGTCACACTTCATGTGGGTCACCCTGTATATAGAGGTATAGAGGGTGCAGGAGAACTAGAAAATATCAGAATAATCATGATTGACCGCCAAGAAATCATGTGTACTTTCACTAATGAACGATCGCTGAAAAGTTACTGAGATCGCGGAATGACTGTGCCACCTTCCAATCTTTCTCGAAGTAGTAAAGCCTAATTTTGCGAATATTCGGAAGGCTTGTTGAGTACATTCTTGTAGAGGAAATCAAGTAGATCATTTCTAGAAAAAACCCAAACCCAATATTCGAATTCAATCGAGAGGAAAAAAGCTGCGAAAAAATCCGCAATAATTATGCATCAACCTAATATATAGAGTCCGGGGTGTTCTGGGCTAGAGAACTGTCTTAGGTTTATCTTGCTAACAAGGGAATCAATCGCAGGAGGCTTTCGACTTCGAGGCCGTGATGAAGGTGAACATGCTGGGACGTTAGCACTTACTATAGGAAGTAACAATCTTGGAAAGGCTGACGCAAGCATACATACTAGGCAGAATGCAAACAATATATGTACTTATGCTCGTACGCGGTGAACAAATGAACATGACTTAGCTCAATTTCGAAGTGAGTACCTCATATTTAGGTTATTGAATACAGTTGGCAGTGAAACCACTGTAATATATACAATATAAAGTGGTGGTGATAATCACAACAACGCCATGCTTTAGTAAGGCACATCGAGTAGTGAAGCTGTAACATTATATAGTGATCATCCGTTAACCCATAAGTCTAAAGAGCAGTATTATCGCTACTGAGCTCAACTTGATTGGCAGCGAATTGTTCCGTCTGATGGAATTCTGATAATTCTCGCATTTACCTACTTTTTCATTCCTGTCATTTTCCGTGTGCAATGTGCTTCTAAATGAAGGCACCGTTCACGATAATTTCGAGGTCCTCCTTTTTAGTCTTGAAGCGGAAGTATAGGATGGAAATAATAGGTCATTGGTAGTGAAGTAAGTGAGAAAAGTCGTTGATTTCAAGGAAAATAAGGCTCCTCAAAAGTATGGAAAATAGAGGTTGAACGAGATTGCCATGACGGAAGATATTCGGACGGGATTTCAGTTTTTGCAGTTAAGCAAGAGCTCACATAATCTAATAATATCTCTACATCACGACAGAGCTCTCTAAAATTACCTTCCACCGTCCCTTTAAGCCGGGGCAAGTTATTTTACCATCCTACATGGGTTTCGTTGTAAATGGTGCAGTGGCTCTACAATGCCGGTGAAACTCGTCCACGCGCCGTTTTCGATCTCATAGCGCCAGATATGGTTTACAAGAAGGCGTCGAATTACTATCATGGAGAATACCAGAGAACATTTTTATCGTAAACTGTGCCTTTAAACTTCAGCAGATGGCAATCATTGTTTGACCTGACAAGAAATGAGGGCTCGAAGCTGCCGAAGAAGGAGCGCAATGATGAGTTCCGGATTCGAGGTATGATTTTGACCAGGGAACACTTTGTCTGACTACTGTTCCCGAAATCCACTCAGTTCCAGTCCACAGAAGGTCGACTAATTGTAAGGAGAACCTCAGCAGTTTTATGCGCTGATGCGAAAACCGAAGGGATTGTTCACGTATAAGTCGAAAAGGTCGGGAAAGCAATGCAGAATTCAGAGGTATGGACGTCAAGTATCGCGGTTAGACCGCGATTCTTGNACGACAGTGTAAGTACGCTGGCATGCGCTGAGACCTTAGTTCTTCTTCGTAGACGCTTGCGCCCTGTCGTATTTGCGCTTCATCCTTTAAACTCTTTGTAGCTACTTAATATTACATATATGCTCATGTTATCACGCTCATTAATGGTGTCTTCTCATTATAATGCCTTACTTTAGTTCTCGATTGGAGGGATCTCCGTTCATTGTTGTTGCAAGTCATCCCTCAGATTGTACGTTTAATTACCCAAGTTTGAGGTGGAAATAAAGTTCTGTTGCGCCGTGGTTGGTTGCACAGTGGCATAAGTACGAACCATCGAAGTTACTTCATGGTGCATCGGCCGCTCCACTTCGGACCGACGAGCACAGAGGTACCATACTCTACACTTTTTTTTTACCTTTTGATTTCGTCGGCGATGCGAGGCGAAGCGAAGTGGAGATTTCTTTTAATTTGAATGAGTTGATTTCTGCGATAATGAGAATTCCAGGAGAGCACAATCGGTAGCTCTTCAACTCAAT
>UZAF01016627.1:16030-31821 GCA_900617895.1 Haemonchus placei
CCTCTGTCAGATGAGAGATTGATTCTAATAGACTGCAGATTTCAACTGTACTGAAAGGCCAATAGCAGCAAGGAGGGATCTTTTTACATCAAAATTCGAGCTTCGCTATCAATAGCTGCTACAACATCTATCAACTTTCAGTAGCGCACTTGGAAAAGACCCCGATGGCGTTAACTTCCACGCAACTCCTCAAAAATTACATCCCCTCACAAATCGCAACCTGCGAAGAGCAGAACTAAGCATATACCGAATTTGTGTCCAAATCATCTTTCATATGTATTAGTGAAGCAAGTGGCAACTAATGCTCATGAAGGATCGAGGAGGAACCATAGGCCTAACCTACCGGAACATACCTGACTCACTCACCCGATTTTTTGACGTATAGACGCAATTCTAGGAATGCCAAACATATTCAGCACCTAAGATCTCTTGCACATCATCGAATGCCTTGCAGAAAAAGAAAAGCTTTTTATAGCCGTACGATAATGGCTTCAAAATCACCCTGATGGAGATAATGCCGAAATCGTTCTCCAGTAGAATTCACAGCAATAACTACATTTCTGGTAACAAATATTTATAGAATATCTGAATAACAGTCGCAGACTTCAATCAGTACAAAGCTCGCAATATAATTTAAGGCACCAGTCTTGAAAATCCAGCGATCAATCTATGTCCAACGAAACCAACGAAGGAAAGTTAAAATCTATTCGGGAAGCTTATTTGCCAAACATATTTTGGATTATCGGAAATCTCATCGCTGCGCTTCTGTCAGCATTCGTTCCCTATTTAGAAAACACATCATCAGTTTGGCTGTGCCAGAAGGCAAATATCTGGGTAAGCGAAGCAGTCGGAATGTATCAAGTTGTATGCATATGAAATATGCAATGCACGCCTCGGAAATCATCATGACGAACTAAACAGCTCTGTAGCCCTTAATGAGCAGCAGGCGAGCTCGCTTAATAATTTCTGTGGGAGACTACCGAAGACGGACAAATCCCGAGTCACCACACCATCCATCTTTCAATAAAAATCGGATGGGTCAGATACGTCACGGGATTTTACCGCTTGTACTGGTCTTTGATGGGATCTCTCAGAAAGCCAATCAATTATCAGGACTTCCAACCAACTACAGGACTCGCAACAGCAACGGAACAAGTCTGAAGGGATCTTGGAAAATATCGAAGGAACAACATTCACGTCTAGGTATGGAAACTTGCGATTTTGGCGGATTTTCTCTATAACTACCACGTATTAGCTAATATTCAAAGTATTATACATGAGCAAAGTCAACTGTTATATTTGATGGAGATACTAGCACTTCATGAAAGATTATTGGGTTACATTAAGAAGAAAGTGTTTGAATCCACTCCTGTAATCCATCTTTGGCTATCGAAGTGCTAGGGGTATACTTCCTCTCTGCCGACAACAACAGGCAGATGCAATACACTAGTAAATGAAAGAAAACTAGAATTTAAAGTTTTACAAATCGTGCCTGCACAAATATCCTTGGTACACTCAGTTGCTTCTGATGATTGACCGTTTGCCTGTGCAGATATTCTTTATGAACGCATTTCCAGCTAGCCGCATCGAATAGTTTCTCCAACTCTTCTGTAAAAGGCGTATCATCAAGCCATTGGTGCTCTTTCGACTCCTGTTATTCAGGACTGCTTCGAGCAATGATTGAAGGGTCAAGGTCACTTCTATGTATTATTCCAAAAAAGGCTACCTATCAGGAAGTAGAAAGCTCGGGTTCCATCTTGCCTGACATAAAAACGATCAGCAAGCTTTGCACCATGTCCGAAACGGATCATTGCATAATCGTTAGCACCGTAATCCCTCACAATCACAGATCCGCCGGTCTGGAAAAAATCACATGTATTGTCACCTAACAAAAAAAAGCGAGTGATTAGACTGATGGAAGGTCAGCATGACCGGACAGCGAGTTACTTACTTATACATCAACTATAATTTTTACAGTACCCTCAATACGGCTTTATCTGCACCGTAGATTACTGCTTTTGCACTTGATTTCATCACTGTGACCAGTACATGTATAACTGATTCATGTTCAACTCGCTTTCTGTAACCCAACAAGGAAGAACTAGAGAGTTCTAAACCTCTCCACAAGCAATGAAATTTCAACTAATTTTAACAGCTAAGAAAGAGAGAGAAAGGAGATTTTTATAAAGAATCAGACAATAGTAGACTAGACTTCGAAATACGAAAAAATGGAATTTTAAACAACAAGTAGTCTGCTCACTTTGACATATTTATGCATATTCCTCACAGCGTTTGCGTGCTTATCCGGATGAATGGCCGAAAGAACAAATATAAGCGTCGCAATATCGGCCTGTTCCTCGAATTCTGATTTTTCCGACGGTATAGAAAGATCAACGAGCGCAGTCTCTAATCCAATCTGTAATGTTAAAATCGCATATTGGTCATAAAAGGTATTCCAACAAGTAATAGCAATTATGATTAACATACCCCTAATTGTTTTGCTCTATCCGAGCACATTTTAACGGCACGAGGTGAAAAATCGAATCCTTGAATGCTAAAGTTCGGAAAGGCTTCTTTGAGTGGAAACAGCATGTTTCCAACACCACAACCAGCTTCCAGAAAGACGAGCGGCCTCTGAATTGTTAGAATCAATTGAGCATTGTTCATGTGATTTAGCTATAAGATCAACATCCAAATGTAGAAGCATACCGTTAGATCCATGTCATGACAAATCTCTTGCAACTCTCGACTGCTCCAATTACGATCCTTGAAAAAATTTTCTCGATTTCTATTGTAGAACTTGTCCCAGTTTTTCTGAGCTTCTGCTTCTAATTTTCGTTGCTTGAAGTCACTGACAATGTCCTGAACAGTCGAAAAATGATAAATATGGAAATGTATTACGACACTGGAATTGGTATACCTGTTGCAGCAACTTATTAGTTTCAGCTTCGGTAAGTTGTCGAGGAGTGTTGCTAGAGACGCTATGGAATCCTTCTTCTGTTTCCATCTAGATGAAAACTTATTCACATTTATATCCCAAAAACCAATTTAATCTCAGCGATACAGGAGCAGCTCGCAGCATCGAAGAACACCAAACAGTTTTGCGATCAATCCTTGTTTTCACTTTTATGAAATGCCTTTTTTGATATTTCTATAAAAATAAATAGCAACATGATACAATGACGAAACAAAAAACACAATTTCACACCTTAACAGGTTCATATTTACATAACAATAAACAAGCAACAATGTATCGTAATGAATTGTGCAATGGCGAAGAACTTTACAAGGAATGTAATTTTAACGGCAATCTCTATGTTGGAAGAGAGCATATCACAGTAGCATAATTCCAACTCAGTCTAGTTCAACACCCATGGAATCCTGAATGGTATGATGAGAAATACGTTCCCGAAAGAAACGCCATCAACTCACCAATAGTTCTCGTTTAGGAAGCGGCGAATTCTCCATTATAGCATTCAACATGTCTGTGGCCTAAAATTATTATTTATAAGGATATAGCTGAAAGATAGTTAGAACTAATTACAGCCAAGCTAAAAAAGGGAAAAGTTAAGGAATGCTCACCAGCCGCTTTCGCTTTTGCACAATTTTCGAAATTGCTGATTCCACCTGAAGGGCTCGTTTACCATCCTCCGCTGCTGCTGCATCTCTTGACGTTTCCAGCTTAGTGATCCGAGCTTTCATATTTTCAATCTTGAGAAAAAAAACAAGCAAATAGAAATATTGATTGGAAGCTCTGCCAAAAGAAACCTACATTCGTCTTGATAGTAGAAGTCAGGGTACGCAATTCTGCAGTTGTTTTAACATTGCTCAAGTCTCGCAATTCTGTAGCAAGTTTATCCGGAGTTCGTACTTAGTTCTAGTACCCGGAGCTTACCAGTCTGAATATCCTTGTACTTCGCTGTCAAACTCTTCACTTCCTCAGAAAGCGAATTAATTCTTGAATCACAATCAGCGATGGCAGCTTCGTCGTATTTTTCAAGTTTGTCCTGCAACAAAATAAATCAGGAAACCTCCCAATAACTGTATCTTCAGATGTGCCGGGCTTGTAACGTTATCCACACCAAGCACTCCCTAAGTATACTAGAGGGCGTAGAGTCGACTTTACAACCATAAGATCGACTGCCTACGCCTAAAGGATCACTAGAAAACAATAGTCTTTGAAAAGATAGACTCTGTGCAAATGGTCCTACGGCTATTTTCAGCCGACCGATTCTTAACCGAGCGAGAGGACAATTCAAAAAATTGACCAGAACTAACTTTAGCTGCAAATGCATTTCAATCTGGACCAGATCAGTAGATTCAACAAAAATACCAAACTCTAAAAAAGAAATTTTCGACATAAAAAGAAATACCTGATTCGCGTAAAAGATTTTTTGTTTTCCTATCACTTTGTCCTTCAGAATGCCAGAAGAAACGGAAGATTCCAAAACCTTCAGTACTAACTGGAATGCGTTCTTTTCGATACGTAGAAACTGAATGGAATAGTGGACATACATATGACACACCGTTTTTCCGAATTCCTGCTTCAGATTGGTAAACACATCAATGGCACTGTAGGGCCTGTTCTGCTCTAACATGTACTCGGGTATCTTAGTGAAGGCTTAAAAGAAAAAGCAATTGAGAATTGGCATTATGCTCACGAAACGATAAGTAACCAACCTTTTTTCTCCAAATCAGATTTCGACATGCTTGAAACTTTCACATAAACTCCTGTAAAGCAAGAAAAGTCTGAAAAACCATACTCGGAGAACAATCATAAAGGACCAATTTTGGGCACAACAATCAGAAATCGAACACAATAATGGAATGGAAGCAAAAAGGCCTTGGAACGTAGGGGAATTCCAGCGAGGAAAAACAGAATAATTGAAGCTTCCTACGTAATATTTGGAGCTTAAACTACAATGACCTACTTACTTCTTATCATGACTTACATCTAGTCCTGGAGAAGGCGGGGAATCGCAAAAGGAGTGAGAAACAGAAACAATGAAACCAGAGATCGAATTATATTCTGAGAACGTTGAAAAAGGACCCAACTACGCTCAACGCTTCTCCGATCCTTCAAAAAGGTTGCACATGTCCAAGCTGCCATACGCTACGCTCTAAATACAGAATCGCGCCCGAATGATAATGACCTAAGGCGGGAAGAAATAGATTTTGAATTATTCCAGTACTTTCATTTAAGCTCATGTTTAGAGCGGTTTCTGTGCTTTGTTATTTGTGCAACTTTTCCATTTGTGGCAACGTGTAACCGCGGATTTGTTACATTGCTATGTTGGGGGGTGTGTCTGATTCTTCATTATCCCTAACGTTCTTTAAAGCCTTATTTATCTTACAATCATTGGATTCACGAGTATTTGTTTGAATCGATTCAATAGGCATTGAAAATTGTGTGTCAAGTATATGCCCTTTGAAACTTTGTTGTACATCTACTGAGATTGAAATATGTTTTGTGCTCTTCAGTGGCCGTAAGCGCAATGCAGGAGCAGAAAAGGATTACTGAGTTCTTCTCTTCACCCATTGCGAAGAAATCTTCGCTAAGTCCAAGAATGCCAATATTCGATTTGACTCCAAAGCAGTCCACAAAGAAGAAGCCTCGTCTGTCTGTCGATGAACATGATTCAAAACAAACTACATTAAATGCTGGTCAACAAAAAATTGGAGGACAATATTGCAGAGAGGTATGTATGGAATAGTGAGCGTCCTGGATAGTTTTGGTCATAAGGGTGTTTGCCTAGTCTTCAGTCCAATTGGGAGTTGAAGCGTCAGCCCTCTAAAGTGTTCGGCTCAGCCGTTTTGCTAACGAGTAGAGTACTTCGTCAATCTCATGATGGCTATTTTCTAGAACATGGAATTGTTTTGCGGCCCAAAGGTTTTTTATATGTCTTCGTGGCCTATAAATAATTCTTTACTTGTTCTTACTCCTTTAAAATCATTGTTTCAGTGTGACATGATGTACTCTATCGAAAGTGTGGCAGAGGTGGAAATGCACAAAAAGCATCACAATAGGCTATTCGATATCGCCGAAGTGAAAGTATCTTCATCACAGCTCAGTCTATGGCTTAGGTCNCTAGTCTTCAGTCCAATTGGGAGTTGAAGCGTCAGCCCTCTAAAGTGTTCGGCTCAGCCGTTTTGCTAACGAGTAGAGTACTTCGTCAATCTCATGATGGCTATTTTCTAGAACATGGAATTGTTTTGCGGCCCAAAGGTTTTTTATATGTCTTCGTGGCCTATAAATAATTCTTTACTTGTTCTTACTCCTTTAAAATCATTGTTTCAGTGTGACATGATGTACTCTATCGAAAGTGTGGCAGAGGTGGAAATGCACAAAAAGCATCACAATAGGCTATTCGATATCGCCGAAGTGAAAGTATCTTCATCACAGCTCAGTCTATGGCTTAGGTCAGTTTATTTTTATCTGCATCTCACAATTAGATTGACAGCTGAAGGCCGCTTCAGAAGAGAACGTCACTATGATTCTCCTAATGGAACAATTTTCCGCATCCATCCACATTCCAGGTCTACCCTCAAACGGAAAGTAGAACTAGTAATTGAGGTACGTCGAGTTCCATAGTGACGTTCCAACACGAAACTGAAGTTTTCAGGAAATTGTTAACCCAAGTGTAGGATTCGCTTCCGATCTTTCAATTTGGGGTTGGGATGAGAGGAGGACCGTGTGGGCGTCAGTTGTTAGCGAGGTTCGTTTAGACTTCAAGGCGAACAAAATAGGCTTTTCGCCTTCCTTAGTGCGGCTCTTCCTGTCCTCCACCAGTGTTCTCTGCCTATGGCTACTCATCTTTTTATTATTCACTGACTTTTCTTTTTTCCAGTTACTTTGACTTTTTCCATTTACGAACAGTTTCCACTCTTCTTTTCAAATAACTGAACCTCATTGAGTTGGGTACAGCAGTTTGTATTGGCTGCCATCATGTCGTCTTCACAGAAATTTCTTTTTAGTCCGATGGTTCTCTTCCGAAGCCATCACAATTATCAGTGTCATTTTCTCAATGTCGGAATGGGGTTCTCGTCATCCCCATATAAGGGAATATTTCAGGGTTCTACATATTATATCGCTGGTGTCATCGTGACGGAGCCTCTCTTGTCAGCGCAGTGTTCGGTTACGGGAGGGGTCAGTTTTTTTCCCTTTATATTTATATACACTTTTAATTGGTGCTTTCCAGACTATACGTGATGGCGAACCGATAATTGGTGTAAACCGTCTATGGACGCATTTCGCTGCAAGAAGGAAAGGCACTGCTAGCGAAATCCTTGACGTCATTAGGAAATGGTACTTCACTGGAGTGCTCGTGCCAAGAAATAGGTTTGTCCATTCGTTCACAGGGATTCCGAGCTGAATGAAATGAACTCTGTTTAGAGTTGCGTTCAGCGATCCAACTGATCTTGGTAGAAAATTTGCTGAACATTATTTAAGGTTTGTCGCTCTTTTTCTACTTGTTTTTCTTGCACTCGTGTTTCCTTTGTCATCTCCAATATAAGTAATGCTTCAAAATTGAACAGAGTGCGGAATTTCTCCTCTTCCTAGTGACATAATTCGAATTTCGACGTTGCAAATTTCTTCATCAAAGGCTGACCTTTTCAGGAAAGAGGGACAGTCAAGCTCTTCCATCCTTATTTATCAAGTCTCCAAATGAGACTCAGGCCCGGTGGTGCCATTTTTCGTAGTGTACGATCAAGTGCGACCATCGCAACACATAGATGAGTTGATGCGTACAGAACATTTCTAATCACCTATATTACCTTTGACAGATTGATATGCATTCTTACATATTGCATCTCCTAACCCATTTAAGTCTTTTACGATTCGAATATAGAATCTCAGTCGTATGATCTATACGGAGTCTTTGTCAAAACGTTATTAGAAGCGAATCTTCACTATTTTATTGGGTATTCTCAGATATTTTCATTGTATATATTTGTAGTTTTCTTTGTTAATCAGTCACAATAGTGATTCCTGTTTATCAGTCTCGTAATAGGCAGCTCCAAGAGCTTATCCCTGTGAATGAGTTAGATACCTTTTCTAATAACTTACCTATGGGTATTTTATGTTCGAAAATGATTTCTTCTCTGCATGTATTTTCAGCCTTTTTTTTTGCAGGCACTGCAGTTATCAATTGAAAATAGATTTGAGCTATAAAAATCATTTTTTCTATAGCCTTCTTTGCAATCACTATTGCCCTTATCGAGTCTGCAAGGCAGTAACTTCTTGAGTCTAGCACAGCGAAAAATATGTTGAGATAGAAGAAGTTGGAAAAAATGAGAAATAACTACTGTTCTAGCATCCCACCTGGCAGACGCAGTCTTTACAATGGACTCTAGTGCACAGTCAGAGAAACTGTAGCCACTTTTCGTTTTGAAGCTGAACGGGGAGGCCTCCTAGAGCTCTTTGCTATTTACTGCCAATTCCTAATATAACTTAATCAATTTCAACGTCCAATGCTTCCGCAGGGTAGTATAGGGAGCCGATTGATCGCGAACTTAGCTACACTAGGCAGTACAACAATTTTTAACAGCAAAATAGCTCAAAACTGGAACTAGATGACAGGTAAACAATCAGCTGTCATTCGTCAAGATTTACATTCCCTTCGCCACTCTTCAACAGTGCACTCAAACCCACAGCTATACCTGAGCGCCTACCCTTTCCTTCCTCATACTCTTACTGCCTACTCTTCAGGTGTGGTGGATAATGCGCACGAGTTTTCCAATGGCTAACGGATATACATAGTACACAAATGAGATACAGTATAATGTCAAGTTATGATTCATTTTAACGAGTAATTTTACACACCGAAGACATTGAAGGAAGACTGTGCTGCACTCAACTTTGTACCAACTGGATCATACTAGGCGATTCTGCTACCCTGACTACCAAACATAAACAGGATTTTCTGCGAGTTCGATACTTGACAGAAACAGGATTTTCTGCGAGTTCGATACTTGACAGCGTTCCTGCCATCTGACAAGCCGAGCTGTCTAGTTGTCGTTCCCTGATAGCTTATTCGCCTAGTATAATGGCAACCTATAACTCCACCTCATTGATCTCCATTAATTATAACACTCAAAAACTACGAACTGAAAACACGTGATCAAGCATGAGTATCAGGCCTACCAGTGATGAGTGGGCGTGAGGTAATAGTCACAACTGGAGAAGTTCATCACTAGCGCAACATACCGCTGGATATAGCCAATCGTGGAATTGCGCGATTGGAAAGAACCAATTCCGTCTCACACGACTTCAGCGTCTACGATTCTACGATTCGAGAAAATGTTCGTATTTGATGTTCGTGGCGAATCCCCTGAACTACCAATTGGGAACATTACCTCACTCCAATGAAATGGTTAACAAATTTGCATTGCTTGGGACAATCCTAGCTATGGGTAACTACACGTATGGATGCAGTTATCACTGCTGCGAAATCTTTTAATTTCATTTCAGCTTTCCATTTGATCGATGAGCAAGTTCGCCATGATACTTTTGTAGGTAATCCGAAATGAAACCAATAGGGTCAGCAGGACGACGAAGCAGCACCTGGACAAAAAGCATTTGGCTTTGCAGACGTACATACACACAATACCGTACTTCGAACGAACCTCTGCAAGTGCTTTTGTAAGTACCGGTGCAACAGTACGAGCCAGATAGATGCCGTTTTCAGAGGTTGGCATATCAGTGCGACCCAGCACCATTTTCTCAAAACGATTCCGTTCAACGTCATCGTCATCATCGTTGAGGCGGGCTGAATCCATAGGCGAGCTGAACGAGAGCGCTCGATAGTTAATTTTTTCAGTTGATGGTCTAACGAAGTACTTTAGTGTGATCAGAATCCTTCCTAACAGAGGGAAGAAGGTAGTAAAGAAAGACCGAAACAATTTTGCCTCTTTGCCTTTTCCAAAAATGCCTTCGTAGGAATTGGGAATTTGATAGATGACTTAAAAATCAGATTGATTTGTAAAACCTTACTGGGACTTGTTGGAAGCTCACACCAATGCCCAAGCCGAAAAAAAGGAATGTCATGACCAGAATCTGGCTTCAACAGTAACTGAGCTCACACCCGACTGAAGCCGAAGCCAGTAAGGGAACGGTCCTGACTTTTTGTTTACGCACTGTATTATAAAATCTTTACAAATACGGTAATACACCCTGTACTGAAAAATGCTTTCAATTAGTCTCCATTCTAACTCCCATTTATCTCCAAACTGAATGCGCGATATTGCATAAATCTCAAAAGGCGGAAAAAATCCCTAAACCCGAGCTGAGAATCAAAAAGCGGTAACTAGACTGGAGCTGCCTGAGGTCCCTTACCCTTCTGATCCGCTTTCGCCGCTGCCAGGGCTTTCGAGCATAGGACCTTCGTCTAACAACTCTTCGTTCACTACTTCGTATTCTTCATCTCGATCTTTGATCATTTTCAGGTCGATGACGGCATTCCTTCGATAGTAATCCGGTGTGCGACCTTCCTGAAACCATCTCATTCACATTTTTACAATTTCATTTGTATTCTTCCTTACATTATCAACTGCCATTGGATCGGCTCCAGCTTTACTCAGGATCTTCAGATAATGGCCACCATCACGAGCTGCTGCTGCGTAATGCATCGATGTGCGTTTATTCTGAGACGATATAATCTATCACTAGAACCGCGAAAGCCAGAAAAGAAGGCTCACATAGTCTGGTGCATTCAGTACAGAAGGGAAATGTCCGGCTATAAAGCGAACAATGTCTGTGTGTTCATGCACGACAGCAGCATGCAGCGGGGTACAGCCAAATCGGTCTCGAGCTGGAAATAGTCAAAATTAGACGTCAACACGCCCAAAGTTCAATCAGGAATTGATCGCAAAATCGCACAAACAAACAAAAGATGCTTGGGAATAAATTTTGCAGCTACTGAATAGAATCTGACTCCTAAGTTCAGTATTTGCAAATGCAGATGAAATAGGTAAGGCAGGAAAAAGGTTTAGAATAGGACTCTGATGAAGATGAATGACCACAAGGATTGATACATTTTCTCACCTATTGCCAGTTTCTTCGATGTCATAAGCGACTTGACCTTCTCCAAATCGCCTTCTTTTATGGCTCGATGGATTCCGTCGATTTTGCTCTTAAATACTCCATTCTAGTTCATCGAAGCAATGATCACAATAGGAAATATTCGAAAATTTAATTTCGTTCCTACATATTCATTGTGGATCCCATAATGAAGAATTAGTATTAGGAATTTAACCTCCTTCACATACGGGCGAATTTAATTCCTAACAAGCACAATGAACGGTTCGAGTTTAGTCAAGAGAGTTGTTCAAGTACGATGTTCAAAGATATAAAAATTGTTTGCTGAATACAAATGTGAGAAACTCGGAAAAGAGGTAAGGGTGTCACTAACAGTACAGTACTTATAAATTAAAGGGAACTTCCTTGTTTTGTAGTTATTCATACATTTAACTTCCTTCATTAACTTTTCACCGAATCACTTGTCCCTTTGAATACGCCTTCGTCGAAAATGTTCAGATAGCCTTAGTAGAGTAGTTTAGAAGAAAGTTTTCCTCAACTTTACCCGTGACTCTGGATACATATCAAAGACTTTCCTGCAGATGGAATCGATTTGTTTTGAAAAAAAATCACACTTTGTCCCTCAATCAAGTTAGAATGTATTTTCAAATAGTGCTGAAATGATAGCGTTGCTGATACCATGTATTCCGGTAGGTTTTCGAGGAAATTGACAGTATCCGCATTGGTAGCGTTTCTGTTCTGAAGGAGGTCACCGCATCCTGAAAAGCGGTTACCATGAAGATGGGATGTGGTTTTGTTCAGAAATTCCATTCGGTGTTGCACCCTTACCATTCCCCGTAATGGAAGGGCGCCAACGACTGTGATAAGAAATTCATTTTTTATGACCCCCTTTCCATGTGCTGCACAAGTAAGTGAAAAAATAAAGATTAGGCGACTTGAACCCACCAGAAAGTACGAGTTGCTCAAGCTTTGCCAGTTGACCATCTCGTAACCATTGTTGGATGGAAGATTCCAGATAGCTGGGTGCCACACGGTTATGTAGAACCTGAACACTCGATCCGATTTCAGAACAACTGAAAATTAGACTGGCTCTGACTGGCTCTATCACAGTCATTCTTTACCTGCTTCAAGGCAGCTTTCGTATCGAGTCTCATAGCCGAGAGGTCAATTTCCCCATTATGCTTCAAATAGTACTTGGCTGGACGTCCATTCTAAAATTTATAAGCATAGGCTTGATGGTCCTCTTGGAGAGTGGGACCTACTTACACAATCGTAAATATTTGGGTCCGCTCCACTTTTGCGCATCATTTTGTACAAATATCCTCCATCTCGATACGCTGCTGCATAGTGCAGTGGTGTTCGCTTTTTCTGGAAATAACTGAGCTTTTGTCAAACTCTGTAAAGTGGCCACATATAAACTGCCACGAAAAGTACCATCAACAAGAGCAACAATTTAATCGAATCGTGTTTCTACTTCTTAGTTGGAAAGGCAATGTAACAGTTACTGACAAGGGACATTTGGTTCTTATCAACTCATATTACATACCTGATCCATAGCATTCACTGCATGTGGATAATTTCGGATGAGATATTTGGCGATATCGGCTCGATCGAAGACTATTGCCTAAATAATGGGGTGATCCAATGATTGTTAGCAAATTGGGAATTTCCGAAGTCTGAAAATTCCTCTAATTAGGGCATTATTTCTTTTTTTTTTCTTTTTTATCTCTGTGAGAACTTCTTGAGTTTTGTCTCGGCTTCGAAAAAGGCGATTGAGACGAACTCCAGCCACTACGAAAGTTTCAACGTTTTCGGAGGTTCAATGGAAAAGTTCAAAGATCATTGTGATTATCAACTCAAAAGAAGTCAATCGCAACTTGTTCCTACTTAAAAAAAGGAATATCAGGCTTGTTCAGCTATCGCGGGCCTCAATTCTCAATTCCACCACGAACTCTCAGTAGATTAATTCTAGAAACTAAATAACGATGTCTTTCCTCTAAATGAAGCAGTAATCGCAATTCGAAATATTCGTTAGAAACCTTGTGCAGGGGACTCAAACCCCTTGAGTCTCGACATAGGGCAAGCTTCTTTCGATCCGTCAATAGCCGCACTGCTCGAAGGTTCCCGGTTTCCACAGCTTTGTGAATTGCTTGCACTTTGGCCTGAAAGTATAGCTCAATGCGTAAGTGGACAGGATTCGGTCTTCGGGAATAATGCTGCCAGCTCACCTGGTACTGTGGTAGCACTTCCAAGAAGCCAATACTGTCTGCATCTTCCACCTTAAAAATGATTAACTAACTTGCTGCTTGGTAATGTTCAAAAAAAACTCTCATAACAGAAGAGTATAGTCCCACACAGAAACTACTACGATCTCCGATGAACATTGATTATTGACGACAAACACTGTGTACGTAACTATGAGAATATTATTTGCCAAACCAGCGCTTTAGAGCGATGGCATAATGCGATTGAATTTTCAGAACCACATGCACCTATTCTAGCAGGTAGGCAGCGGAGCTATGTCTTTACTGCTATGAATTACTGATGGCCATCGGTCTTTACGACGAGAAAGAAATGAAACGAACCTCATGATTTCTACCAAGCAACAAATCTCCGTAGCCCGTGAGGACAAGTTCTTCGAGTTTGCCGACATTTCCCGTATGAATCCAATCATAGATATCTTCTTCGAGATCTGAACAGCTTCAGTATCAAAGTTTTTTCAAGCGGTGAGGAACAGGACCCTCATAGCACCCTGTCGATATCGTTTTTCGACCCGGAAGTGTCGCACGTACTATGTTTGGGGTCCACAATTTATCTTGTGAGGAACTCTCAGGAAAAAAATTAGGCGTGAACTGTGCCTTTATGGAAGTGTGGGAACCATTTACAAAGCTTTGCCTCAGCTTAAGCTTGGCCTCACCTTGTAGAAGTGTTCGATTCAGTTGTCCAGACATCAACTGATTCATTACAGCATTGTCCTTCATACTGCGCATATTCAGACGTTGTCCATGTGTACGGTAATAGAAAGGTGTATGACCATGCTGAATATAAATCAGATACACTACATGAGTACCCATTCGTTCCAATCAGTCAATTCGAATCAAAAACAACAAAAGTTTATAAAAAAAAGTGGTAATCGGTCGAATCTAATAGTTCGAAAAGCATAATGCACTACCTTATCGTCGATGAATGCGTCTCCACCGGCTTTCTGTAGAACTTTGATCATATGCTCGCCATTTGGGTCAGCTGCAGCGTAATGAAGTGGAGTACGACCTGCCTTGAAAAAGGAATTTTCAGGTAGAGCCCATAGAGCCCAGAGAATCAGAATATAGAACACGTCAGATATAGTGATTGAAGAAGATTTCCAACGGAAATGGATTCAAATAAGCGTCACCCTGGTCAGCCACTCTCTTTACGAATCATCGAATCTTTTTACCTTTTCTACTTTGCCCATTCCATTGCTTTCGCAAAACGGCCAGGTTTACTTTCGAAGGCCCATTCAAAACAATCTCAATTCAGTAAAAATGGAGTGTTTATCATGATATGCAACTACAATAGGCCTACCAAGAACTGTAAGAATTCCGACGCTTACTAGTTTTCGAATCTCTCAAAATTTTCTTATGAGAACTTAATTTTGGGACGGAATCAGGGACGTAAAGAAGCCAACCGCAAAAGCGGTCTCACATAACAAAAATGGGTTAACTCTAAGTTCCACCAGGAACAAACATAATGACGTTTCGTTGTCTGATTTTTATAATTGACGTCAATCCCCAACTATTTTATCAATGAGGATAAATTGCAAGATTACACAGCTCAATACGTCCTGATTGCCAGTAAAGCGAGGGAAGGCTAAAAATGGAGTTTCTGGTTAAAATGCAAAACATAACTTCAGGAGGTTTTCGCGATTTCTACGATAAGCGTCAAGCTTTGACCAGCTTTCCTTACATTAGCCTAGGGAAAAACAGATTTTGTTGATGGCGTCGAGCTTATTACAAAAGGGGAAGGAAACTGCCCTAATCTGATATCTATACTTGGACTTTACGAAAGCAGGATGAACATGCAGTCAACGTCATTCAACGTGCTGTGAAAAAGATGATGCTCGGAATTTTCCTGTGCACGCTAGTGCAGAAGGAAATCCGGAATTCCGAGCTCCGTCTACAAACGGAGCTCAGGAATGCCATTGCGTCCGAACTAAGAATTCGAAGATCAAGTGGGCCAGACACTCTATGCGTTATCGTGATGACCGTTGGACCAGAGCGGTCACTGAACGGATGTCCTGTGACGTCAAACAACCACCAGGACGGCCACTAGCGTGGCAGTCAGGCTCGTTAGCTTATTACAAAAGGGGAAGGAAACTGCCCTAATCTGATATCTATACTTGGACGCTATCTTCTACTACGCTATCTTCAGACAGCAATGCAGACGTTTCTGTTGTCCCTCGAGAAAATCGATGATCAACGGGACGACGGGTTATAATAGTGATTAAAACCCTGAGCTACACAGCCCTGTAGCCTCAAGAGAGCCCCTAATGTGAATCTAGCTTCTCCATTTTTTTATTGACCTCTACGGCACGAAAGTTGCTCTATAACCGAAGCGAGTCATATACAGGGTGACCCACATGAAGTGTGACGGGCAATAAAAAACTCAACTTATGGGCTTCTGAACTGGAGGAAGCGGTGATCGCTTGGGCGGAAAGGAACGCGATGGACGTCAGCTAAACCTTCCGCAGGATTGGGCATCAGCCCACGGCGCAAAG